>PVLC010001524.1:12444-89170 GCA_004027655.1 Graphiurus murinus | reverse complement strand
TTGGAGGTAGAATGCCCCTGAGTTCAATCCCCGGTACCACACACACAAAAAAAGAATACTAAATAAATAAAAAATATCATATACCACAATGAAAGGTTTTTGAACTTGCATTGGGTGAGATCCATAGTAGGTCCTCGGGCCAGCTCTAGGATCCTTGATAGGGTCCCTCAGGGTCCTCTCAGGTGACCACTCCTTCCTGGGTCCTAGCTGGAGATCTCAGCTATCCTCAGATTCAGTGAGTGGCTCTAAGCCAGCTCCGCCCTGCTAGTCCAAGGAGGGGCCCCTGTGCCAATGCTGCAGCGGGGCACAGGACAGCAGCGGGCACATGCTCCACCTCCCACCCTGTGTGGGGACCCTGCGGCCAGCCGTGGGCGGTTCGGGCCAACCTCCCCGCCTTTTGCCTGCTGCGGGCCCAGCCTATAAAGCCACCTGTGTGTCCTTGCCGACCCTGGCCCCCTCCCTCGATACCTAGAGCCACAATGGCAGAGCTGCCCACAACAGAGACGCCCGGGGACCCTTCTCTGTGCAGCGGGCGCTTCACCATCAGCACACTCCTGGGGGGCGACGAGCCCCCGCCACCAGCCTCCTATGACAGCAGCCACCCCAGCCACCTGAGCCATGGCAGCACCTTCTACATGCGCACCTTCGGTTACAACACCATAGACGTGGTGCCTGCCTACGAGCACTATGCCAACAGCGCCCTGCCAGGCGAGCCCAGGAAGGTCCGGCCCACGCTGGCCGACCTGCACTCCTTCCTCAAGGTAAGCCTCGCTTCAGAAGACTGATCACTTCCCTCCTGTGTGACCTTGAGCCAGGTGTCTAACATCCCTGAGCCTGGGCTCTGTGGTCACCTGGGCTCCTGGCTAGTCAGAGCATGTCGGGAGGTAAACTGAGACCCATATTCCAGAAGATGAGACTGTGTGGCCCACTGCTCTCCAGAGGAGCTCCCAGAACGCCCAGCTCCTTGGCTGCCACTTTATAAAAGCCTCTAGCGCGGCCCCATTCCCAGTGAGGCTGCGCCCGGGGCTACGGGATGTGGAGACCTCGTTCCAAGCACCCTACCTGCCTGACTTGTGGGCTCTGGGCTCCCAGCAGGAAGGCAGCCACCTGCACGCGCTGGCCTTTGAGAGCCGGGCCAGCCATGAGATGACAGATGGGCTGGTGGAGGATGAGGTGGGCGCCGGCAGCGACAAGAGCCCTGGGGAGCCCGTGCGCTTCGGCTGGGTCAAGGGTGTGATGGTGAGTGGGGTGCAGACGGGCGGAGTGTGGGGAGGCAGAGCTCCATCCAGGCTCAACTCTGACCCTCAGGCCCTGGTGGCCAGGGCAGACCCAGGACCCAGGCTGGACCTCAGTTTCCCCATCTGCACGTTGACCTCAAATTTTCTCTGGTTTGGGCTTCTCAACCCCTATTTATGCCCTAGGCTGAGACCCAGCCCTGGGGCAGATTTCTGTGAGGCCTTAGCAAGTTACTTAGCCACTCTGGACCTCAGTTTCTTCATCTGGGAAATGAGTGTCAAACAAATCAATAAAGCTCAGGTACTTGGATCAATGCTTGCCAGCAGCCACTAGAGGGCAGCACTAAACTCATAACTCCACAACCTTTTTTTTTTTTTCCTTTGTTTTTTATTTTTTTCCACTCTGCTTCATGAGACAAAGAGAAAGGTTTACTGTAGCTTTGATCATGATTACGTCCCCAGAGAGTAAAGGATCAAGCGCGCTCCACTGTGGAAGACACCCTGGGGTTCTGCAGAGGGGACCTGTGGGGTGCAGGGGAAGCTTCAGAACCGCTCTGGGAGGCAAGAGCCGCGGGTTCTGATCTTGCTCTGACAACCGTCAACTGGCTGTGACTTTGTTTCTCCACCCGAGCCCTGCCCTTATCCCCCAAGGATCCCACTTGGGACCTGGGTCTCCTTCCTGAAGGGTATTGGCCAGAGTCCGTGTGGTCCTGTCAAGCGTCTCAGAGCGTGGAGGGCCTGGGAACTCTCCCTGAGCTGAGGCCACCTGTCCCTACCCCACCCGGCCCCTCGGTGGGGCATAAGACCACACCAGGCCCTCCCACCTGGAACTTCAGCCTTAGCAACACCTCTGGCTTTGCTTTACATTTCAAAGCTGAAGTCACAGCAACTTGAGCTCTAATTTCTGTTCTAAGCGGGGTGTTGACTCACCGGCATGAGCTTCCTCTGAACACCAGGCCCTGGACCAACAGCTGGCCATGGGGGCCAGGGCTCCGGCGGGCAGGCACGGGGACCCTGGCTTGGAATAGGGTGTCCCCTAGCTGTGGTGGGGGGGCAGGCGAGGGGAGGGGGAGGCAGATCTCACCCTCCTGTGCCCGCTGTGTCAGAGGACCCCAGCTGTGGAAGAGGCGAAGCACAGGTTCTGCAACCTGGGAGCCGGATGCATGCCGTGACAGATGGGGACTTGTGTGCCTGGCCGGGGTAGGGCTCACCCAGGGAGCCTCTGACCCAGCTCTCCTCCCAGATCCGGTGCATGCTCAACATCTGGGGCGTGATCCTGTACCTGCGACTCCCCTGGATCACAGCACAGGCGGGCATCGGTAAGTGCCGCCTCAGGGAAAAGGGGAGGGCACACCTGAGTCCTGGTCCTCCACCTCCATGGCCTCTGCGCAGCAGGCTTGAACTTGGGCTGCGGAGGGAGGCCACAGCCAGGCCTGTTTCTCCCTAGATAGCCTGGGGCCCGTGCAGTGCCCCAGGTGAGGGTGGCGTGGCAGGGTCGTAGTGGACGTGCAGTCAGCAGTCCCCAGGCTGCCCTAAGTCACTTAACCTCTCCGAGCCCATTTCTATTGCAGAGCATTCAGACTGGGAACTTGCCCTCTGAAAGCCCCAGGTTCAGATGCTGCCTCTGCATGGTGCTCTGTGACCTTGGGCAAGTTTCTTAACCTTTCTGAGCTTGGTTTCCTCATCAGTAAAGTGGGGCTGATCACAGTACCCATCTCACAGAGCCACTGTGGGATTTATATGATGCAGGAGAGACAGTCGGGCTTTGGCGCCCAGAGGTGCTCCTCAAGTGGCCAGTGTCACCTTACTTTTATTATCAAGGGAAGTTCCTTCCCTTTCATAGCAAGAAATCCTTCCCCTGTTGGCTTGCGTGCTCCCTGGCTATTCAGAGCATGCCAGGAGGTAGACAGACCTACTTTCAGATGACAAAACCCAGGCCCAGAGGAGGGAAGTAAGCAGAGTCACGTGGTGAATTAGTGGCAGGTTCAGGCCCTCCTGTGGCTCCTCACGAGGGAAAAGCCCCGGCTGTGTGTTGGGGTGCTCACATTCACCCCACACAGTGCTGACCTGGATCATCATCCTGCTCTCGGTCATGGTGACCTCCATCACTGGCCTCTCCATCTCGGCCATCTCTACCAACGGCAAGGTGAAGTCAGGTGAGCGCCAGGTGCCCTCTGTAGCCCCCCGTCTCCACCCCAGGAACGAGGCTCTGCCCTGCCCTCCTCCAGGGAGCTGATCCTGGGGGTCCAGGTGGAGCTTCGCTTATCTCCTGCCCTGTGGCCCCGAGTTCGCCCTCCCCCAGCCTCTGCCTGCCCCGAGCCAACCCACCTGCTGACCTCTGGTTTCATGGCTCCTGGCTCCGGCCCTGGTAGGTGGCACCTACTTCCTCATCTCCCGGAGTCTGGGCCCAGAGTTGGGGGGCTCCATCGGCCTCATCTTCGCCTTCGCCAACGCGGTGGGTGTGGCCATGCACACCGTGGGCTTCGCAGAGACCGTGCGGGACCTGCTCCAGGTGAGAGGCTGGACAGGCCGCCCCACTCTCCTCCTCCCTGTCTGGGCCGCGTCTTTCTGCCCCTGCCCGATCTCTCAGTCCTGTCACTGATGATAGGTTAGCACTGATGACCTCATCAAACAAAGACCAGTCCCGCGAGTCCCCCTGTGGGTACATGTTGCCTTGAGGGCCAAGTTGGGAGATCTGTGGGGGAGAGGTGCTTGCGTTGGATCTGGCTATCAGGGGGACCCCAAGGGCAGTGGAGGGGTCTGGAGGAATGGAGTGTTCAGAGGACAGCACGCAGCTGACCTGTTCCCTTCCCCAGGAGTATGGCACACCCATCGTGGACCCTGTCAATGACATCCGCATCATCGGCGTGGTCACCGTCACTGTGCTGCTGGCCATCTCCCTGGCTGGCATGGAATGGGAGTCTAAGGTAAGGAGGACGTGGGGGAGAGGCATCAAGGGGAGAAGCTTGAGTCTCCAGCCCTGGGTCTGCCTCTTACGTGTATTAGTTAGGCTTGAGGTTCTGCTGCTGTGACAAACACACCCTGAGCAATGGTGCCTTCAACAAGAGAGACTTTGATTCTCTCTGTAACAGCCCAGATGGATGTGGTCCAGGGCCAGCCTGGTGGCTTCCATGGGTGAGGAGGTTGACTCACACTCTTCCCATCCTGTGGCCCCTACATCCCTGGGTTGTGGCTCTTGTCCACCTGGTCCGCTATGGCCACCATTACCATGTCCCCAGTCCAGGCAGAGGGAAAGATGGGATGAAAAGGAGGGAACCTCTGTCCCTTTCCTTTATGGCACGAGCTGGAAGCTGAACACATCACATTCCACTGGCCAGAACTTGGGCTCAGGATTCATAGGTGCAAGGGAAGCTGGGAGGTGTGATCTTCACTGGAGCCCTGAATCCAGCCACAAGTCAGAACCATGAATGAAATGAGGGAGGAAGAAGCCTTGGGTTACAGCCAGAAGGGGCCTACAAGCTAGGCAGGACCTGGCCCCTGCTGCCACCCCTGGCTCTGTGGCTCTCTGACCTCCAGCTAAGCAGGCCATGCCTCCGTGCTCTTGGAAACACTAATCCCCCAGATTTAAACCCTTGGAAACTCTATGGCTCACTCATCCTCCTCCTTTTTTTGTTTTGTTTTGTTTTGGTGCTGGGGATCAAACCCAAGGTCTTGCAAATACTAAGGATTCACTCTACCTCTAAACCACATTCCAGCCCATTCTCTCCTTTACATGTCTGCTCAGAGGGCTCCTCCTTGGAGACACCTTCCCAGGCCACCCTGCTAAACTCACCCCAATCCAGTTCCATTCCCAACCCCTGCTCCTACTCTAAATTTGCCTTACTTATCAGCAAGACAAGAGGCCTTGGCCACCTTGGTTGCCATAGTACCCCTAGCTCCTTGGACAGAGCTGGCTGCATAGGAGTGGTGAAGGAAGGAAGGAAGGAAGGAAGGAAGGAAGGAAGGAAGGAAGGAAGGAAGGAAGGAAGGAAGGAAGGACCCCAGCCAGGTGTGGTGGCACACACTTGTAATCCCAGTACTTGGGAGGCTGAGACCGGAGGATATGGGTTCGCATCCAGCCTCAGCTACTTAGTGAGGCCCTGTTTCAAAATAAAGAATTAAAAAAAAAATTGGACTGGGGGTGTAGCTCGGAGGTAGAATGCTCCTGGGTTCAATCCCTAGTTCCACAAAATAAAAATAAAAATAATGTACCCCAGGCAAGCTCCTTCCTGGGCAAGGTGGAGCTGCCTGGAGGCATGGAATCACAGTCTGCCCTCTGGGGTCCTTTACGCCCAGGCCCAGGTGCTGTTCTTCCTCGTCATCATGGTCTCCTTTGCCAACTACTTGGTGGGGACACTGATTCCCCCATCCGAGGACAAGGCCTCCAAAGGCTTCTTCAGCTACCGGGGTACGTGCAGGTCCAGGGCCCTGCCCATGGCTCTGGGAACAGGACAATTTGGCCTGAATTTGGCCCATGGTGTGGGTACCAGGAGGATGGGGTCTGCACTAAGCAGGCTGGGACATCTGGGGGCGCCCATGGCCTGCCAGGCTGGGTTGAGATGGGGACCACGCCATCCAGGTGGCCCTGACTCAGGCCTTGGTCTTCCAGGGGACATTTTTGTCCAGAACTTGGTGCCTGACTGGCGGGGCATCGACGGCAGCTTCTTCGGAATGTTCTCCATCTTCTTCCCCTCGGCCACCGGCATCCTGGCAGGAGCCAACATCTCTGGGGACCTCAAGGTGAGCAGAGCATCTGTCCCTCCTGTGTCCTGGCATCGTGGGGCGGGGCGGGGCTGTGAGCACAGTCTTGCTCCCTGTCCTCCCAGAATCTGCTGCTGGGCATGGAGCTTGGCATTGTGGCCGGAGGAGGGGTGAGAGCTAAAATCCAATCTGGTCCACTTTAACTTTGTTTAATGCAAATCAATTTCATGCTGTTCCATGCTGAGGCTGTTGGCTGGTACCAGCTGTGCTCTGAGGCTTGTGGGGCACCCCAACATGGACAGGTCTCCTCCTCCTTCTTGGACTCTCAGCTTTAGGAGGAGACTGAGCATCTGTGAGTTTCCAGAGCTCAGCCTGAGAATGCACACCTTGCTGGCTGGCAACCTCCAGGCCCTCACTGCCTTGTGTTCAGGGCTCCAGCACATTGGTCTAGCTTCCTTCCTGGACCCTATCACTGTTCCTGTCACCTTTGCTCTACCCAAGATCTACTGCTTTGCCTATGTTGCCCTCATACCTTTGACTGCTGTACCCTCCATCTGGGACTCCCTGCACATGTTTCTTTACTTCCTAAAGTTCTGTTCTTTCAAATACCTCCGCTAACATCTCTGGCCAGCTGCCCATCAGTCACGGTTCCCCCAGCATATGGATGTCAACCCACCTCCATGTCTCTCTTCCTGGCTTTGAGTCTGACACAAGGAAGTTGCTCAGTACCTGTCTGTTGATTGAACGGTTGTACCCTGAGGGAGAAGGACAGACTGATGTTGGCAGAGGCTCCAGAAAAACTTCTGGGTAGAGGTGGGGCTGGATCTAGGCTTTGAAAGCTGAGAACTTGGGGGGGCCTTTGCCAGCAGGAGGATCCAAGGAGACGGTGTGCGAGAGGGAGTGGGCGAGGAGCCTCGTGCTATGCTGGGATCACAGCTTGCCTGCACCCCAATCTGCAACCCCCCTCAGAAGGCGTTACTTGATGCTATTTCTTAAGTGAATTAAGGATTGTGCATTGGAGATAATCCTGAAACCAGCCTGGTTGTAACCAGAAGTGCCTGGGTATGCACTATGGTGCCTGGAAATTAGAGCATTTGCCCAGCTCCTCTCCTCTGCCTGGAGAGCAGCCTATCCCAAGGTTCCTGCAGAAGTCAAGCCTGCACTCAGACAGCCTGGATCCCCTCTGAGCCCCATTATAGAAAATCACCTGGGAATCTGTCTAGCTGATTCATTAAGCTTCTTCTGTTACCAAGAAGCCCAGCATGGGCCAGGCAGCCACCAGGGCCAGGCAGCCACAAGGGTCAGCCTCTGAGCAGGAGAGGGGCACCTTCACTCTGTCCTCAGTGTCACCCAGCCTTAAGGGACTTGGCTCTCAACTCTGCTCATCCTGGTGAACCATGCTCAGCAGCAGAGCAGCTGTTTGTGGAGCCCTCTCTGTGAGACACTGGGCAAGTCCCTTACAACCTCTCTGGGTCTCAACTTCCTCACCTGTAAAATGTGACTGATACAGCCCCCACGTTGCAGGGCGGTGATGAGGATTCAAAAGTGCTTAGGAGGCCAGCCGTGGTGGTGCACGCTTGTAATCCCAGCATTTGGGAGGCTGAGACCAGAGGATCCGGGTTCACAGCCAGGCTCAGCTACCTAGTGAGGCACTCCGCAACTTAGTGAGACCCTGTTTCAAAATAAAGAATAATAATAATAATAAAAATAGGGCTGGGGGTATAGCTTGGAGGTAGAATGCCCCTGAGTTCAATCCCCAGTACTGCAAAAAAAAAAAAAAAAAAAAAGTGCTTAGGACAGTGCCTGCCACGAAGGGAAATGCTAAGCGCTAGTTGTCAGCATTGTTGTTTTTATGATGTTATAGCCAAGCAAGCCGAGCTAGGGGAGGCTCAGAGGCTGGCCCAGGGCCATGCAGGTGGCAGAGAAACCAGGATGCAAATCTGTAGAACAAAGAGGCCTCGATTTAATCGCAACCATCTTCTCGTCCGACAGATATTTTCCATGTGGTCCGAGGCACGTCCACGTGTAGCCTCAGGAAGTCCCATTTAGAGCACTTGCTGTGCCAGGCTGTGTACTTACCGTCTGCTCTGGTGGCTCCCGGCAATGGTGTCCTCTTCCCTCCACCTGTGTCCTTTCCTCTCCTTAAAATGCTGACAGCCATTGTGTGTGAGGCCCATTGCAATTAAAAATAACCTCGTCTTAGCTAATGGCACCCTTAAGGACCTAATTTCCAAATAAGGTCATATTCTAAAGTTCTGGGTGGATGTGAATTTGGGCCCACGTGTGTGTGTGTGTGTGTGTGTGGTGTGTGTGTGTGTGTTTTGCTGGGGATTGATTATGTCATTCTACCTCTGAGCTACACTCCCCCCCTTTTATTTTTTATTTTGAAACAGTCTCACTAAATTGTTGAGCATCTCCTTAAATTGCTGAGGCTGGTCTCGAATCTTGATTCTCCTGTTTCAGCTTTCCAAGTACTGGGATTACAGCCCCTCTTCTACCCACTAGAGGCAGGGTGGGAGGCTGGCCTGGTCTTCTGGCCTTTGGGCCAGGGATTCTATATAAATGGCTCAGCCAAGCCGTCCAGGTAGCTGGGCAAGGCTAGCAGGACCAGGACTGCAGAGGCTCCAAATCAGAGACCCGGCAGACCTGGGGGCTCCAATCCAGGCCTCCCCCCTGCTAAGCCTCTGTTCCCGTCCTCTCTGGCCCACCATTGCCTTCCTCCACATTTCGACTTGTTTCTAATCTGTGATTCTACCTGTCAACTGGGCAGTGAGTGACCAGCCCAGGGAGAGCTGGGGAGGTTTATGAATGGGCTCCTCATGGCAGCCTCAGCCCAGGCTTAGTGGGTCTTGGACTTGCTATAAAAATCCCAACCCACATTGCTGCTCCCGGCCTGGCCTGCACAGTCTGTGCTGCGCCTCAGCAGGGTCAGGGCAGGAGCCACCAGAGACTCTGGGGAGCAGGACCCTCGCTGCGCCCTGCCCTGCCTCCCCACCAGCCATTTCTCAGCAACTTATGTTTCAGTGAGAGCCTAGAAGTGGTGACCATGGGATGTGTGTGGGTTTGTTATCCCTGCTAGGAAAAAGTGTGCTGAGGGACCGCTCAGGAGCAGAGGGAGGAGGTTGGGGCTTGTTGTCCACTCCTGTCTAGCTACTGTTATGAACCAGACAAGTCGATCAGTGCACGGTGATTTAGTACCATCAACGTGGAGGCCAGTGGTGAGCCGGCTCGGGTGCAGGAGCCAATGTGACTCTTTAATTTCACCCATAGTTGGTTGCACTCTGGTCAACAGCTTTCAAAGGAGACCAAGGCGTGAGCAGACCCAGCCACTTGCTGTCACCCTGAGTTGAGCCGGGCAGGCTGACCACAAGCCCTGCCATGCTGATCCTCCTCCCCTCCCTCATAGCAAGCACGGGCCAGGTGTCCTCCATGGCCAGGTGCGGGGTTGTCAGCTTTCCTTCTGGCTTTGGGGCCCTACACCTTGGATGCAGTCTCAGCCCTGTGATCCTGGTCACACCATCCTCTATGGTCCTCAATCACAAGGTGCCACCCTCTCTGTGCTGGAACAGGGTTCTGCAGGGCCAAGGTCAGGAATTGCCACTTGCCCTGACAGGGGCAGAGGCCTGGAAGGAGGCCTGGAGGCTGCCTGTGCCCCCCTTCCCTGCAGGACCCTGCTGTGGCCATTCCCAAGGGAACACTCATGGCGATTTTCTGGACCACCATCTCCTACCTGGCCATCTCGGCCACTATCGGTGAGTAGAGCAGGACCCTGGTGCCACCCCACAGTGTTGGAGCCCAGACATTGGGGGGTCATGGGGTGGGGTCTGACTCTAACAGGAAGAGCTGGGCCAGGGGGACATGGTGACCCCAGGAAGTGGGGCTTTGAGTCCTGCTTCCAGGACAAGTGTCACCTCTGTAGTGACCAGAGCATCTTCATAGCATCGGAGACCAGGTCAGGCTCCTCTGGTCCCTTTAAACATGGAGGTTCCAGATTCACAGGTGGGAAGATCCTGCAGGACAAATCATAATCTGACCGTAGGGTGATGATGAGGATGATACTGGCTACCGACTCACCACTGCCCAGCTCTATACGTAGCTTAGCACATTTAATCTGAGAACTGTCATTTCCCCCATTTTATAGAGGAGAAAATGGGGGTTCAGAGAGTGTGGGTGACCCTGCCTAAGGTTACACAGACCCAGAGCAGTGGAGCCCAGATTTGAACCTAGGCCTGGGCTAGTAATACCTGCTTTAAACTGAGACCTTCACAGGCACACTTGCTGCTAGGGACCACCTCTGAAGCAGGCTGTCCATAGACGGCCAAGGGACTTGGCCCAGCTCATACCCACTCAGAACTTGAGGCCCGGGTCTCCGTTTTAAAGAGGACATTAGACTGGTTGCTTAAGCTCTCTGGGCCTGTGCAAAATGGGAACCACAAAAAATATAGCAGCATTGCCTCCTGTGGTCGCTGAGAGACTTAGCATGGTGCCCTGCACATGGGAAAGGCACCCACATTAGCTGTCATCATTATTATGGTGGTACGATGATCCAGGAAGATGGTCAGCGCACAGCTGCTTGCCCTCTGCAGGCACAGCCAGCATTTCTGGGGTGGGAGAGGAGGGCAAGGGGAGGGGGAGATGACCCCACACCTCCGTCTTCCTCTCAGGCTCCTGTGTGGTGCGCGATGCTTCCGGGATCCTGAATGACACGGTGACCCCAGGCTCGGGCGCCTGTGAGGGGCTGGCCTGCGGCTATGGCTGGAACTTTACCCAGTGCTCCCAGCAACACAGCTGCCGCTATGGCCTCATCAACTACTACCAGGTTCCAGGCTCTGGTTCGGGGGGGGGGGGGTAGGGCTGGAGTAGGTGGCCATGAGCTGGGCCCAGGCTTCGGGGAGGCTGAGAGCTCAGGTGGGCTCTTGTGCCAGTCTCTGTCCGTGAGTGAGCACTGGGATCCCGGGTGAGGGCTGTGAACTCCAGTGGAGGCGTCAACACCCAGTCCCTGCTCATGTGGGGTCTGGGGTGCCGGGTGGGGCTCCTAGCTCAGCCCGCCTTCCCACAGACCATGAGCATGGTGTCCGGCTTTGCGCCCCTCATCACGGCTGGTATCTTCGGGGCCACCCTCTCCTCTGCGCTGGCCTGCCTCGTCTCTGCTGCCAAGGTCTTCCAGGTGAGGCCATAGAAAGGGGCCCAGGGGAGCAGCAGGCCTGGGTGGGGAGGCCCGGGTGGAAGGGGCCCCTGTGACTGTTATAGAGGTCCAGAGGGGTATGTGACGGAGTGTCTAGATGAAAGGAGAAAAGGGCCAGGCAAACACGCCTTCGAAGGCAGCAGCCTCCTCCCTGTTCCTCAATTCCGCCCTCCAAACCCCCCGTGATACCATGGACCCTCTCATTCTGGCCTTGTGCTGTCTCCATGGTGATGGGGTAGGGGACATATCCCCTCAGTCAAAAGAACAAGAAACGGGGACCTGGGCTGGGGATGTACTACAACTGTCACAGAGGGGCTGAGCAGGGTCTGGAGCCCAGGTGGCCCGGGGAGGGGAGGTGGCAGGTCCCAGCCAGGGGTGAGCATGGCGTCCTGTTCCCACAGTGCCTGTGTGAGGACCAGCTGTACCCACTGATCGGCTTTTTCGGCAAAGGCTACGGCAAGAACAAGGAGCCTGTGCGTGGCTACCTGCTGGCCTACGCCATCGCTGTGGCCTTCATCATCATTGGTAAGAGGCTGCCAGGCTCAGCAGGGCCTGGCTTCGAGGGTCATGGGGCCTGGCTGCTCTCCTTGCTACTAATCCAGCCAGACCTGGTGTCAGGGGGCCACTCAGTGTCATTGCTGGGAATGAAACCCAGGGCCAAGCCCATGCTGAGCACACGCCCCCAGCCCCCAGCCCCTGGTGAATAACTCTGGAGCAGGTGAGGTCTTACTGGAGGAGACCTGGGGAGGCCACACGGTCCTTCCCCCGTCCCCACCTTCAGGCAGGTGGTGGACCATTCTGTTGGGTTAGAAGCAAGTTTACTTAATTTCCCTGCTTCTGCACTCCAGCGTGCTGGCAGCTCTGGGCTCCCTCATTCCAGGTCTAAACAAACTTCCAGGACACCTTGGAGCCTGGCTCCAGCTGGTTGGTCCCTTCTTGGGAGTTGACACCAATGGCTGGGTCAGAATCTTTGCAGGTATATGAACTAGCAAGCCCGCTTCTCATGCCCTGCCTTCATGGTGGGGGGGTGCCTTAGGAGAAAGAGCCCAGTTAATCAGAAAGGGAAATCGACTTTCTATCCTGGCGTTACCATGTGCCGACTGTGTGGCCTTAGACAGGTTGTCACTTCTCTGAGCATCAGTTTTCTCATCTGCTGAATGGGAGCAAAAGTGCATGACAGGTGTGTCACAGATGGGCAGGAAGAGCCCAAGAGTGTGTGCACACACACTCATACATGTGTACATATCAGATACTTCCTGATGAGCTTAGCTAAGGAAGCACAAGTCACAAAGAAAAAAGCTGCCACCCCAACCAAGGGCAGTGACTGTGCTGTGACTTACCGTCCCCCAGTCCCTGCTCCCTGTGCAGGAGTGGGGAGGGGGGAGGCTGCAGTGAGCTTCCCCAGGGCCAGTCTAGAAGACTTACCCTGGAGGTCTTGTCGCTGTTACCCAAGGGAAGCTTTTCAGACGCTGGATCCTGAACCAAATGAAGGGGTGGCAGGGCTGCCTCCACAGGATAAAAAAGTCTACTCTTGGCCTGGCATCCCCGGAACCCATCCCCGCTTCTTGCTCACCCCTAACCCTGACTTGTAGTCGACGTCTTCTGCTCTGGGTGGTTCTGATTTGAGTAGACTGAGGACCATGATCTCAGTTGCTCTGGGGACCGGTTCTCAGGGAACTGAAATGGGATCACATGCGGGAAGACCAGGCCCATAAGAGGTGCTTGTGTGGTTTGGGGATCCCTAGAAAGGCCCCATGACAAGGTTTCCCATGCACAAGTCTTCCTGGAGCTGCCATGGACCAGTGACACGGAAGGGAAGGAGCCAGTTCTTGAGTGGCCACCACTGGGGGTGAGAGGTGGGACTGTGATACAATCTCAGGGGTCTTGGGTCACATTGACAAACATATTGCTGTTGGGCATGGCGGCACACGCTTGCAATCCCAGTACTTGGGAGACTGAGACCAAAGGATCCAGGGTTGTGGCCAGCCTCCACTACTTAGTGAGGCCCTCCACAACTTAGTGAGACCCTGTTTCAAAATAAAGAATAAAAAATAGGGCTAGGGGTGTAGCTAGGAGGTAGAACGCCCCTGAGTTCAATCCCCAGTACCACAAAATAAAGAAAGAAAGAATAAAAAATAGGGTGGGGGTGTAGCTAGGAGGTAGAATGCCTCTGGGTTTAATCCCCAGTACCACAAAAAACAAAAAACTTATTCCTTACTGTAATTTGGGGTCAAAGTGTCACAGCCACTGCCCTCACCCCACGCTGCCCTCCATCCTCTTAAGAACCAGCAGCTTACAGTTTACAAGACACCGTCCCTTTGAGCTTCACAAAAGGATGGAGCCATTTTGCCAAGGGGAGGTGGGGACCAGCTGAGCCTTGGTGGCCTGTCGGGGGCCCCCCACCCCGTGAGGGAGGGTGCCAGGCAGCTGCTCGGTGGCGTTGCCCAGCAGGCTGTCTTCTCTCCCCGGGCCCCTGAAGCCGAGCTCAACACCATCGCCCCCATCATTTCCAACTTCTTCCTGTGCTCCTACGCCCTCATCAACTTCAGCTGCTTCCACGCCTCCATCACCAACTCTCCTGGTAAGCACTCGCTTCTCCCCTCCGGGGGGAGGTGCCCACTGGCCGGGGTGTTGGTGGGTGGCGGGTGGCAGCCCGAGGTCACCTCTCAAGATGAAACCACATGAAGGGAACATTCATATCCTCACACTAGCAGCTGACATTCATTCATTTATTCATTTATTTGGTACTCGGGATTAAACCCAGGGACATGCTACCTCCAAGCTATACCCCCAACCCTTTTTATTTTGAAATAGGTTCTCTCTAGGTTGCTGAGGCTCTTGCTCAGTTGCTGAGGCTGGCCTCAAACTTGTAATCCTCCTGTCTCAGTCTCCCAAGTACAGGGGTGACAGGAGTGGGCCACCACATCCAGCTCTAGCAGCTGTTTTTTTTTTCAAGGCGCTTCAGCGTGCACATTACATGGATTCAGACATTGTTTCTAGTCTGTTGAGGTTCTTCTAGTCCCTCCCTTCACCGATTTTCCAGGGGTCAGTAGTCTGATTCCCCAGAGAGGGAAGAGAGAATTTCCCAAAGTCAGGCAGGTCGCACCCTGCACGGCTCTGGTGGTGCCACTCACATCACAGCAGTGGACTCTCCCAGACTTGTATGTTTATGTTTATGATGCCAAACTTCTGGCAGATGGCAGTAAAGAGACTGGAGGAAGACTTTTTCTCATTAGCCCCCAATTGACAATGGGCCTGTCTTCAGGCCACCTTTTATGTAGACCATGATGTGTGTATAGCGCCCCTGGAGTTGTGCTAGGAGACAGTTGTCACTAGTGGTGGCCGTGGCCTGGCCTGGTGTGGGGAGGACAAGGCAGAAGCACACGCCTCCTCTCCCTGGCCCCCTTGGCTCCAAGGGAGCCCTGACAACTGACACTATTGCTGACGACCAGAGCTGGGTATGTCCTCCTTGGTGTAGCCTGGCATCATGGTGAAGCCACAGCCAAGGCAGGTGCGTGGCTCTCCTGGAGATACCAATCCCAGGAGGAAGGCGGGGGCTTGGACTCCCTGGCTAGGGACCCCAGTCTTGGGCATGGCGGGCAGTGCTGTCCAGCCCTGCCAGGTAGCTCTGGCCTGGGAGGTGGCTCCTGAACTCCACAGGGCGTGCCCACTGACCGGGCCTGCCCAGGGTGGAGACCCTCCTTCCGATACTACAGCAAGTGGGCGGCGCTGTTCGGGGCGGTGATCTCCGTGGTCATCATGTTCCTGCTCACCTGGTGGGCGGCCCTCATCGCCATCGGAGTGGTCCTCTTCCTCCTGCTCTACGTGATCTATAAGAAGCCAGGTGTGTGGGCTCCACCCCCAGCCCCCAGGCAGCCCTGGTTCCATTTCCACAAGGGATATGCCCACTTGGACCCCAGACCCAGGAATTCCCAACTCAAAGGCCCTGAGGTTAGCTTGCAGGGGCTGCTTGGGCCTCCCCCAGGGCCAGCTTCCTACCCAGGCCTGAGGAGGGCTGTTGGAAGGACAGGTGGACAATGCTTGGACTCTGTGCAGGAGTGTCCACAGGCACGCAGGCAGGGACCCTGGGATGACAGCAATCTGAGGGCGGCAACGCAACTCCAAGAAGCCTAGAATTTTACACTCCAACCTGGACTTCCAGGTCATTGAGCAGGCCTTTGTCAGGGTAGAATGTTTCATGGAGTTCGATACTGTGACGTATATTGGGTCTCCAGCACTGCACGTGTTAGGATCGGAGATGCTGGCTGCCTGCCTGCCAGGTGGCCCGTTCCCGAGGTACCCAGTAACTGAAGGCTGACCCCCCCCCCACACACACACACATGATTGCCTTCTTCTGGTAATTTCTCTCTTGCTCTTGCCCCACCCTCAGAGGTGAATTGGGGTTCCTCGGTGCAAGCGGGCTCCTATAACCTGGCCCTCAGCTACTCGGTGGGACTCAACGAGGTGGAAGACCACATCAAGAACTACCGGTGAGCAGAGCACCTACTACCTGGGAGCCTGGGGCCGGCCAAAGCGTTTTCTGTCTCCATGGTAGTCAGCTGGGCTGGCAGGGCACAGGAGGAGCATTACATAGGGTGTTGATGGCCTGAATAGGAAGGACAGGGAGACCATCACAAAAAACTAGAAAAGCCCTGGAGTTACAGCCAGGAATATGAGTGCCGAAGTGTACAAGGGGCTTGTCTGAGGCCGTGCTGGGGCTCTGGAGACAGCAGAAATCCCAGGGCACCTGCCCTTCGAATCCAGAGCCTCCTGTGCTCCCTCTTGAGACTCACACCCTTTCTCGTCCCTCCTCAGTCCCCAGTGTCTGGTGCTCACAGGTCCCCCCAACTTCCGCCCTGCCCTGGTGGATTTTGTGGGTACCTTCACCCAGAACTTGAGCCTAATGATCTGCGGCCACGTGCTCATCGTGAGTGTCCCCTGCAGGGCCCTCTCACTGGTCTGCCCCCCTGCCCCACGTCCCTCCCTCCTCCTCTCCCCTCTTTCTCCTAATTCCATAAAAGGAAACAGGCACCTCTGGGTGCTGTCTAGCCTGGCATGGGGGAAGGAAAGGGGGCGAATCTCAGATCAGAGGGTGATGTCACCTTCCCACGCCACCCACAGGGCCCCCGCAAGCAGAGAATGCCCGAACTCCGGCTCATTGCCAACGGGCACACCAAGTGGTTGAACAAGAGGAAGATCAAGGCCTTCTACTCTGACGTGATTGCCGAGGATCTGCGCAGTGGTGTCCAAATTCTCATGCAGGTGCAGGAGGTTCAGGAGCCTCCCCACAGGGCTTATCACCCAGTGCACAGAAAACCTTGGGGTCTAGTTTGAGACCTCTTGGCTACAGTGGGCCCCCCCTCTTTTTGCATCTCCAGATGTGTTCACTTAGAGCTCGTTCTCTGAGAGCCCAGGACCTGGGCGACTGAGATGGATGCTTTCGGGGATGTGCAACATTGCCCATTTCCTGTTTTGTTTCCTGTTTTCTTCAGCTGTAAGAAAGCAGGAAGGGTGTAGTTTGATAAATGTTTGCATATGTGGATAGCACTCGGTCAAGACCTGAGAATGTTCTGGCTGGGGGAAGAGGCTAGCTTGGTGGTAGAGTACTTACTAAGCATATGAGAGGCCCAGGGATTCAACCTCTAGTACTACAAAAAAAAAACTAGAACGTTCCCCTGGTCAATACACTTACTGCTCAGTTCCCTCATGTTTAAAATGAGAGGCATGGATAAGATAGTAACTAACAGCTGTTTATTCTGAATCAACATATGAGAATCCTTTTCAGTAGTTGTTTTGTGTGTGTGTGTGTGTGGTACTGGGGATTGAACTCAAGGGCATTCTACCTCCAAGCTCTACCCCCAGCCCTATTTTTTATTCTTTATTTTGAAACAGGGTTTCACTAAGTTTCTGAATGCCTCACTAGGTAGCTCAGGCTGGCCGAGAACCCGGATCCTCCAGTCTCAGCCTCCCAAATGCTGGGATTACAGGCATGTGCCCGGCTTTTTCAGTAGTTTTTAACTGTCAAAATTTACAAAAAGCATGAAGCCTCTTTTTGGGCTTATGAAAATATTTTGAAAGTAGAGTCGACGGTATCGTGAATGTCCTAAACAGGATGAAGGTACTAAGTTCCACGGAACGGCACGCTTTGTTTTTTGTTTACTTCTTTACATTTTATTCATTTTTTTTCAAGTTGTATTCTTTAAAGTGGTTAATTTTCTTATCTATATTTCACTTCTGACATTTTTTAAAATCTTAAAACATTTAAAGAAAGAGAAACATAAAAGACATATGAATTCGAGGACCCAGGAATACTCTAATCTTGGCATCCACGTTCAAGTCTCATGCTATGAGAAGTCATTTAGGGGAGAAGCAGGAGCTGGGGCGATTCCGCACTCATGGGACGGCACAGCCCTTGGCCCAGGCAAATTTGGCTGTAGCTTCACCTTGTCCTGTGTGCCCAGGATGACAGGCCCCTGAAGCAGGGCTGTGTTTTCTGAGCCAACATAGCTTGGCAGAAGGGTGGCTGGGCTGAGCAAAGGCTGCAGCCTAGTCGCACAACAGAGCCCTGTGAGGCTGATTGCCAACTCTGCACCCCTGCAGGCCGCAGGTCTGGGGAGAATGAAGCCCAACATTCTGGTGGTTGGGTTCAAGAAGAACTGGCAGTCTGCTCACCCAGCCACAGTGGAAGACTACATCGACATCCTCCAGTGAGTGAGGGCAGAGGGGCCTGGGACCTGTGGATTTGGACCACCGGGGCTTCCTGGGCACGGGGAAGTATAGCGGAAGGAGTGGGGGCTGGAAGTTGAGTCCACGTGTCCAAGGCTGAGGAAGAAACAGGCAAAGGATGTCCCCCTCTGACCCAACGTTGGCAGGGATCGGCAGGTAACACAGCGCAGCAGGCCAGATGTGAGCCAGTAGGAAGCAGCGGGGACTGTGGTACATGGGGGAAAGAAGCCGAAACTTGGCTCTCGCCAATTGTGCCCCTGCCTGAAACGTGGGCCCAAAGTTGCCAGATCGCTTATTAGCTGATAGTGTGGGTTTTAAAGTGAAGACCTTATTCCCACCCGTGGGCTTCAGAAGGCCCCCACATGACCAGCTCAAGGGCTCCAAGATGGTGCCCCTGAATCAAGAAGTGAAACCAGGCCTCAGAGGACGGGACTCCCCGGGGATTTCAGAATTGTCACCAAACCCCATTTCCTTCAGCTCTTTGCTATGCAAAGTCCGAGGCCTGTACTTTTGTGCTGATCTTGCACAGAGACGCAGCGTGCAGTCCATGTGAGGACACAGGGCTGGGTGCTGAGGCCCGGGGGCCTGCTTCCAGGTCTGCAGATGACTCAGCAATCATCCCAGCTGCCTCTAACAAAATTACAGCAGGAGGTGGTGGAAACCTCGGCCCCAGGCTCCCCCAGAGCAACCTTCCAAGAGGGTGCAGAGCTGTGAGAGCGCTTGGCTCATTGGATCCAGACCTAGTAGTGGCTCTCGGGCACTGTGCCATCCAGGCAGTAAATATACCTGTGGGCAGGAATCTAGACGTCCTGTACAGCCAGCCCGTTGCAAGAGTGAGGCTGTTCCTGTGTCCACGCCTGCCTTTGGTTCACATCTCAGCCATGTTGCTCCAATCCCAGCAATCATGGGCAAGTTACTCCCCAAAACTCCACTTTCCCTCTGTAAGTGGAGATAATGACGACCATTCCCACCTCTGAGGGCAGAGTTGCAGAGTGTATCCAAACGCATCAGGAGGATGGGTGTGACTTGAAGCCAGACCTGACTTAGTTTCCCCCGAAGAGTCCTGGGCAACTCCCCAGTTCTGCCTGCATATACTACAGATAGGGAAACTGAGGCCCAGAAGGGAGAGGATAATGGTGGGGGGAAGGGCCAGCTCCAGACCTCTGGCCAGGATGCTAGGTCACCTCCTCGTTGGGAGCTGGGCCAAGGGGAGCCTGATCCCTTCCCCTTCTTCCAGCGATGCCTTTGATTTCAACTACGGCCTGTGTGTCCTGAGGATGCGCGAGGGGCTCAACACCTCCAAGGTGATGCAGGCACACAGTGAGTACAAGTCACACCTGCTTAGCACCCTTCCGGAAACCGGAAAGGGAGCCCAGAAACTTCTAGAACTCAATTTGTTTAAGCAGTGGAGGGCAGAGAGGGGAGCATTGGTAAGGAATAAGAGGTCATACCATCAGAACATCAGCTCTTACCACATTCTTGAGCATGAGCCAGCTGGTCTGGCCAGATGAGGGGCCGGGACAGGAGCCAGCTCAGAGGACAGGAGGGCCAGGTGTGGCGGGGCTCTGGGGACTTTGTTCCTAGTGTTCAGGGAGCCCTGGTAGATGAGGAACCCCAGGCCAAAAGAGCCTGCAAACCTAGTTGCCCTCCTTTTTTTGCAGTTGATCCTGTGTTTGACCCAGCGGAGGACCGAAAGGCAGCCAGTACTGGCGGGGCCAGGCCATCTGTGTCTGGCACATGTCAGTCCCCACCCTCTCCAAGGCTCAGGGCATTCTGGCCCAGTGGGGCTGCTAGTGGTGGGCCACCTGGGGACTCACTGCAGGGCAGATGGTGTTTCCTTGTGCTAGGGTGCCTAGATAACTAGGTTGGATAACTGGAGGGGCTTAAAGATTGCTGGTCCCAGTGGAAAAGTTGGAGTTCTGGGGCCCAAGTCCCCTGCAAGGCCCCTCTTGGTTCCGTTTGAATGTCAGATGCAGAAAGGGTAGAACAGGGTCTCCTTCTTCTACCAATGCCCTGAGAGGAAGGGGAACTTGTAGCAGGCACAAGAGCATCTACGGCATTTGTGAGGGCCCCAGGGGTGTGTTCAGAGATGGAAGAGCATGCTTCCTACCAATAGGCTTCCCTAGAGGACACTGGGTCTCCCTGGCTCCTCTACCCACCTGAACCTGGGGAGAAAAAAGCTGGGAGCCTTAGGGTGGAGGAGGGAGGGAGGGATGCATGGTAGCACCGTGTGTCCAGGGCCCCGGGTCACGGTCCACCTGCCTGAGAATCCAAGTCAAGTCCTGGTACCACAAGGGGAGTTAGCCATGTTCTGACCAGGCCTGCCCGGATGCTTCTGCTGCTGCCTACACACCCCGGGTGACAAATGGCAAGCCCACCCCCCAGGGCAGCAGCTCTGTTTTCAGGGCATTTGAAAGTGTTGACCATGCTCTGACCTGCCATCCCCCCCGCAGTGGACCCGGAGGCCCTGGTGCAGGAGGAGCAGGCCAGCACCATCTTCCAGTCGGAGCAGGGCAAGAAGACCATTGACATCTACTGGCTCTTCGATGATGGAGGTCAGGCCCCCTCGCTCATGGGCTCCCCCATCCCTGAGACTGTCTTCCCTCTGCATCTCTGCATGTCTTGGCCTGCTCTTGTCAAGACCTTTGGTGGGACCCAGAGCCCAGCAAAGGGGACAGGGGCCCCAGGCTTCCAGTGAGGTTGGAGAGCCTGGCTCCTGTCCTTGGCCTTTAGTTTCTTAGGGGTCAATATGAGGTAGAACCTTCTGACTTTGTCCTTGGGGGTCCCAGCCTCATGACATAAGTGGGGGAAATGGACCAATTCGCAGGAAATCTGTAGTAATATTCTTCACAGAAACACACTCTCTCTGGTTTTTCTTAAAACATGACTCTTATCTTAGTCATTCCCACCTTTGATAGAGTCATAGACGGAAAGAAAATGTTTCTACTCCAATAGAATACAATCAATCCTCTGTATCCCTATAGTTTCAATGAATTGCAGGCCAAAAACATTCAGAAAAATTTTTTCCTATACAATAAAGCATAATGACTATTTGAAAGGTATTTACATTGTAGTTGGTATTATAAGAGATGATTCGAAGTACACAGGAGGTGTGCATAGGTTTTATGCAAATACCATACCACTTTATATAAAGGAAGGACTTGAGCACGTGTGGATTTTGGCATCAGAAGGGGGTCCTGGATCCAATTCCCTGATACCAAGGGACAACTGTATATCCTATTAATGACAACTAAGATAGGCTGAGCACTTACTACATACGTCCGACACCAGGTGCTTTACATGAACTAACCTGACGCAATCTCCTTTACAAATAAGGAAAACAAGGCACAGATTAGGAATCAATACATGGCATGGCCGCTGGTCCTTGACCACATGGAGAGAAATGACAGGGAGGGATGAGGGCTCCTACCGCTGGTCAGAGGCCCAATTTTCAGGAAGTGCAGATGTTCCATGTGTGATTCCCCTAGTTATTCAATGCAGCTTATTTGTTTAAAAACACCTCTGGCTAAGTAAATCCCAGCGTGGCAGCTGGGATTTAGTCAGGTGAGCTCCCATACAGGCAGGTAAACTGAGGTCCAGGCAGGGAAGGGGGGTGCTCGTGGGGGTGTGGGGCAGGAGCCCACAGATGCTCTATCCTGAGAGTCCTTTCCTCTCGGCTCCTGGGGACCGTCCTGGCCAGGCCTCACCCTCCTCATCCCCTATCTCCTCCGCCGCAAGAAGAGGTGGAGCAAGTGCAAGATCCGCGTGTTCGTCGGGGGCCAGGTCAACAGGATGGACCAGGAGAGGAAGGCGTAAGTGTGGGGGCAGCACAGGGGCTGCAGGGCTGGGCTCTGCTCCCTCTGGCTGCTCCCTCCTCTCCCCTGTCCTCCACTGCTGCCCATGGGTGGACCCTGGGATTGTCCCCAAGCTCAGCCTCGCTCCTTCCAGGCCACAGAGATGGTGACTGCGGCTCTGGGAGGAGCAGGTTCCTCTCCATTTCAGAAGTTTTTATGGCTTCTTGAGCCTTTTTAATAAGATACAGAGCCAGGCGTGGTGGTGCACACTTGTAATCCCAGCATTTGGGAGGCTGAGACCGGAGGATCTGGGTTCGCGGCCAGCCTCAGCTACCTAGTGAGGCACTCCACAACTTAGTGAGACCTGGTTTCAAAATAAAGAATAAAAAATAGGGCTGGGGGTGTAGCTCAAAGGCAGAAAGCCCCTGAGTTCAATCCCCAGTACTGCAAAAAAAAAAAAAAAAAAAAAAAGATACAGAGCTGAGTGCAGTAGTGTATGCCTGTAATCCCAGTGCTTTGGAAGCTGAGACAGGGGGATGGAAGAGTTGAGGCCAGCATGCAATAACCCAGCAAGAGCCTATTTCAAAATAAAAATAAAATATGGCTGGAGATGTATGTAGCTCAGAGGTAGACTACTCCTGAGTTTAATCCCCTGTAACACACACACACACATACACACACACACACACACACACACACACACACACACACACACACACACCACCAGGCAGGCCCTGGCCTTTCCTATAACAGAAAGGAGTGTTAAGTTTTAAAATCACAAAGCTAGCCAAGTGTGGTGGCACATGCACTTAGGAGGCTGAGACACGAGGATCACAGGTTCGAGGGCAGCCTTAGCACCTTGGGATGACCCTCAGTGACGTAGTGAGACCCTGTTTCAAAGTAAAAAATGAACAGGGCTGGGGTATAGCTCAGAGGTAGAAGGTCCCTGCGCTCTATCCCTAATACAAATAAATAGATGCATAAAATTACAAAACTCCTCAGGGAGAAACCTATATGAAATGAAGGAGATAGAAGCCCCCTCACCCTGAGAAGTAAAGCAAGGATTAGAATCCTTCAGGACAATTGTCCCCAAAGTATATGACACAGGTTTTGGTGAGACAGAGACTTGAGCAGCCGGGAGATGGGACAACAAACACTGCTGGATCTATTGGTGAGAAGTGACTTTTAATTCCCTCCTGTTCTGTGGCTGATTCGGTGGGAGAAGGTCTTGGTTTAGTGTTGATCTGTCCTCCCTAGTAGCCGTGTGTGCTAAGTTCTCTGACTAATTAAGAGGCGCGGGCCTGGGCTCAAGGCTTAGCAAGCAGTGGCATCTGGCCAGAATTTAGTTTATTTACATGGGCTTTAACTGCCACCTTTTTCTGGCAAGAGATGCTATTTTTTGTTGTTGTTGTTGTTTAAAATTGTAATGTAAAATTTCCTTTTGAAATGTATCTGAGTGTAATAGTTGGTTTTTCATTACCATGATGAAATAGCGGTAGTAGTCCATTTTATAAAGAAAGGAAGTTATTTTGGCTCACGGTTGTGGAGGTACAAGGTCTAGGGCCTGCGTCTGGTGATGGCCTTCTTGCTGGCAGAGTCCTGAGGTGGCACACGGCATCAAATGTCAAGGAGAGGGAGCACATGTGTCTGTGTGTCTCTGGTCCCTCCCCTCTCCGTATAAAGACACCAGGATTCAACCAAGGGGTGCCATCCTGATGAGTGCATCTACTCCTAATCACTTCCTGAAGTCCTCACCTCTAAACACCACAGTCAGGTCACTCTTTTATTTATTAATTTTGGTGTGTGGTACTTGGAGATTGAACCCGGGGGCATTCTACCTCCAAGCTACACCCAGCCCTTTTTGTCTTTTAGTTGTTTTTTTTTTTTTTTTGCAGTACTGGGGATTGAACTCAGGGGCATTCTACCTCCAAGCTATACACCCAGCCCTATTTTTTATTCTTTATTTTGAAACCGGGTCTCACTAAGTTGCGGAGTGCCTCACTAGGTAGCTGAGGCTGACCTCGAACCCGGATCCTCCAGTCTCAGCCTCCCGAATGCTGGAATTACAAGCGTGCGCCACCACACCCGGCTCGTCTTTTAGTTTTTGAAACAAGGTCTCACCAGGTTGCTAAGACTCTCACTAAGTTGCTGAGGCTGGCCTTGAACCTTCGATCCTCCCAACTTAGCCTCCCAAACCTACTGGGATTATAGGCATGTACCACCATGCCTGGCTAGCTTCCACCCTTTTAATACCTCACACTTAGAGATTAAATTTCAACATGAGTCCAGGGGACAAACCACATTCAAATTATAGCACTAAGTCAGACTGTGAGTTGATTTAAACAGACAAGGAAGTTGCACAGGTGCGGAGTTGGCAGCAGCCGGGTAGGTGGAGTTGGGCAACTGCTGCTTTAGAGCAAGGTCAAGTGAGGTCAGAGCCCATAGAATCGACCTACTCAGATAGGTGGGCTGGCTTGCCCAAAGCCACACACTGAGCAGCTGAAGAGAAGCATCTGTAAATCTTGAGCCCTCTGCATTGATCAGGCTGTGACGCCCCATAGTCAGGATAGGAGGGGATCCCGGCCTGCTGCCTAATCCTATGCCAGGAGTGCACCCCTGCAACGGCTTCCTGTAGTCACCCCCAGCAGTCCCCTCTCTATCCTCTCACTGCTGAGAACTTTGCCATCGGAAGGCCCCTTCCCCACGACGCTGAGGACAGCACTGCTTGAAGGCAGCTGCACCTGGTCTCCAGGATCTCTAAAAAGTAAACAGTCCCAGCTTCCTGTTCCAGAGATGGGCTGAGTGAGGTTAGCTTACTTCAAGGTTGCAGCATAGCTCAGTAACAGCATATCTTTTGTATAGAGGTCACGAAAACTCCTCTCCCACCCAGCTGTCTCTTTTGGGCCACACCATCGGTTCTCCCGGGACCCCAGGGCCAGGCCTCCACTGCCTCTGGCCAGGCACTGTCCACACCTGCCAGCCCGGCCACTGCCACACAGCAAGAGGAGTCCACCAACAGCTTTCAAAGTCCCGCTCCCCGAGCTCCAGACCAGCAGGGCTCTTCACTGTCCCCAACACACCCCGCCCTTACCTTTGCGCTTGATTTCATCCCCACTCTAGTAAGCCCAGTGGCCCCTAACCAGGGGGGCACATCTGCATCACACGGGCAGGACCATCAGGGATTCTGACTGGTGGGTGGGCTGGGGCCCAGGCAGGTGTGTTCTGTAGTCTCCTTGCATGACTCCAATATGGGCATGCCCCTGCCCCATCCCCTTTGGCCTATGTTAGTCCTACCTGCCATGTGCCATCCTGCCAGATGTCCACTTCTTTTATGAAGTCTCCTCAGCTCTAGGAACCACATTTGTCTTCCCCCCATGTCGAATGAGACACCAGTGCCCTCTGCTCCTGCTCCTCTACTTGGTCCTTGTGCGTTATCTCCGTTTCCTCGGGCACTCTTCAAATTCCCTTTTCCAACCGTCCCATCCATTAGACCTTTGTTAGTCAGAGTGTGCTTCATGGTCCAGTGTATCCCATCCCCTGGGAGCTGGTTGGAAATGCAGAGTCCCAGGCCCCACCCAGACCAGCTGAATCCGAATCTGCATTGTAGCAAGATCTCCAGCAGGCTAGTATAGAGATGGTCACTAGATCCTTGGGATATTCTGGCCAAATATTTCTCCGTGTCACTTGTCATGATTGGACCTGCTTTACTGGTGTTCCTTATTGTCTGCCTCTACTCCTGTGTTAGAATGTCAGCTCCACAGGGGCAGGCTGGAATCTGTTTTGTTCACTGCTATACAATAAAAGTTAGTTAAATGGATGAAAATATATATTTTTTAAATCTCCACCTGTCCTCCAGGATCATTTCTCTGTTGAGCAAGTTCCGGTTGGGATTCCACGAAGTTCACATCCTTCCTGACATTAATCAGAAGCCTCGGGCTGAGCAGTGAGTTCTCTGTGTTGGGGGTTCCAGGCTGGAAGGCAGCTGCATGTCCTGATGCCCCCTTACTCAGCCCCACTGATTCCTTTGCTGCTCCTCACACAGGCCAGACACACTGTGCCTCAGGGCCTTTGCATGTTCAGTTCTGTTTGCTTCAGAACCCCCTGCCCTGTATAAAGCTGGCTTCAGAAAGGCAGACACTTCAGATCCCAGAGAAGCCACCTCTGCGTATTTGACCATGAGCTCCTGGAGAGTGGAGACACAGCCTGGCCTGTTGACTCTTGTATAGTTGCAAGCCTGGCCAGAATGGTGCCCAGTGAATGGAGGGGAGGTGTCGGGTTGAATGCGAGAAGCCACTCGGATATAAATGACATCATCCTTGGGGCTCAGCCTGAAAGAACATCAGCCTGTGGTGCCACAGGCTCCCTCCAGGGTCCCCGGAGATGGGGCCATCTCACCCAGCCGCACCTGCTCTCTCACCCCTAGCACCAAGAGGTTCGAGGATATGATTGCACCCTTCCGCCTGAACGATGGCTTCAAGGACGAGCCCACTGTCGCCGAGATGAGGCGGGACTGCCCCTGGAAGATCTCGGATGAGGAGATTAACAAGAACAGGGTCAAGGTGCATGAGGGTGGGAGTGGGGTCACGGCACGCCCCTGGGGCACGGCCATGCGTGCCTTGTGTCATGGGCCCCAATATTGCATCCTCTGAGGTGTCCTCAAGCCACAAACGCTTGAGCTGCCAGGTGGCAGGCTGTGGGACTCCATGCCATCCTTGGCACAAGAGCCAGGTCCCCCAGCCCACGTAAGTGCCCTGGCAGAGGGCACCGACTGGCTGGAGTCCCTGCTCCTCTCTTCCCATTTCTCTATGCCTGGTGGAAGGGATTCCTGACACAGTGTGAGAGTCAAAATGTGATTTGTCCTGTGGGTTTACCAGGCTGCTGGCCCTCTCCCCTGGGCCTATAATCCCTCCCCCAGATGCAGCCACCCTCCACAGCCACCCCTGCCCCGATGGCAGGTCAGGACTCTGACAGGGCTAAGAGAGGGCGTGTGTGTGTGGCCGGGGTACTTCTTCAAATGACTGCTTGGTGTCTTTATTTTATTTTAATTTTTTAAAAAATTTTATTTATTTATTTATTTTTTGCGGCACTAGGGATTGAACTTAGGGGCATTCTACCTCTGAGCTATACCCCCAGCCCTATTTTTTATTCTTTATTTTGAAACCGAGTCTCACTAAGTTGCGGAGTGCCTCACTAGGTAGCTGAGGCTGGCCTCGAACCCGGATCCTCCGGTTTCAGTCTTCCGAATGCTGGGATTACAAGTGTGCACCACCACGCCCGGCTGCTTGGTGTCTTTAAAGTGGAGGGACTCTCTGGAGGGTGGGAGCAAAGGGGGTGTCCCAGTTCTGCTTCCTGTGTGTTCTACTGCAATGATTCTCTATTGGAGGCAATTTTGCCCCCTAGGGGACATTTCAACTTGTTGGGTGTCACAACTATTAACCAACTAGTGGTGCTAACAATCTTACAATGCACAGGACACGTCACAAGACAACGAATTGTCCACTCCAGGCTTCCACAGTGAGAAGGCAAGAAGCCCAGATGTAGCTAACTCACTTCCCCTCAGTATTCCATTCTCTAAAATGGGGTGTCTGCAGGCTCTCAGATCCTGAGTGTCAATTGTTTCTGGATAATTTAGAGGCATTCCGTGGGCTTAGGCATCTCCCCCCAACCCAGCCCCACACAAGCTTTGGAGAATCCACCCATCTGTCAGCCTGGAGACCCTCTGCCCCAGGGCTCCTGCGGCCAACTGGCTCTTTGGGAAATGCTAAGTAAAGTGTGGTGTCCAGGCCAGGGGTGGTGGTGCATGCCTGTAATCCCAGTACTTGGGAAACTGAAACAGGAGAATTGCAGGTTTGAGAGCAGCCTCAGCAATTTAGCAAGACCTTGTCTCAAAATAAAAAATTAAAAAGAGTTAGGGGTGTAGCTTCGAGGTAGAATGCCCCTGAATCCAATCCCCAGCACCACTCCCCCCCCCAAAAAAAACACACACACACATACAAAATGTAATATCCAAAAGAAGTTCTCCCAATAGTCTGAGCCAAGCTCTCTTGTCTTTTAAAAGGAGTCTCTTCCCTGTACCTCTGTAGGTGCTTTTGCATAGGTTGCATCATTTGTTCCTCCCCACATTTCCTTGGGGAGGATATTTTCATAACCATTAGTCAGAGGGAAACAATGAGGCTGGGGAGGCAACATGACTTGCTCAGGCTCTCTCTGCTGTAAGCTATCAGGGCTGAGGTTTTTTTTTTTTTTTTTTTTTTTTTTTTTTTTTTTTTTTTTTTTTTTTTTTTTTTTTTTTTTTTTGAGGTACTGGGGATTGAACCCAGGGGCATTCTACCTCCTAGCTACACCCCAGTACTATTTTTTTATTCTTTATTTTGAAACAGGGTCTCCCTAAGTTGCAGAGGGCACTAACTAGCTGAGGCTGGCCGCAAACCCGGATCCTCTGGTTTCAGCCTCCCTAAGGGCTGAAATTTAACTCAGTAAAGCACTCCCTCTTCTCACTGTCCTGCTGGTCAAGGAAATAAAGTCAGGCTGGGAAAAACCCAGGAAGGTTTCTCAAAGGAGGCGAACTTTTTGCTTAATGACTGTGAGGGCCCCCTTCCTTTTGGGGGGCAGGAGAGCCTAGTCATTTAGAAGGAGTCATTCATGCGTCCTGCTGGACTTGGCAGGGGTCTGCCTGCTCTCAAGGATGCCAGTGGTGACCCCTGGCTTTCCCTCCCCCCAGTCTCTTCGGCAGGTGAGGCTGAACGAGATTCTGCTGGATTACTCCCGAGATGCTGCTCTGGTTGTCATGTGAGTAGCCCCTGGCTGGTGGGAGGCAAGCGTGGCAGTTCTGGAAGGGAGCTCAGGCACTCCTGCAAACAGCCTGGTGGATTCTCAGCACGTGGCCAGGCCTGTGCTTGCCCCACACCCCTGGCCAGAGCAACAGCTGGCACAAGTCTAGGACCTCACGTGTCCCAGGCATTGCTGACTGCTTCTCCCTGCTGATTTTTGTCTCTGTTTGCTGTCTTTTCCTGCCAAACCTGGCTTGGCAGAGGGGGACCCAGCTCATTCCAGAACACCATCCCTGGCCTTTTGAGAATCACCCAGCGCTCTTTGGTCATCCCTACCTGATGTTGGTGCCAAGTCTGGACAGCAGAAACAGAGGCCTCTCCAGCCCCTGCTGTCCTTATTCGACCCACATCCAGGTCTCAGGTGTCCTTGGTGGGTGCCAGCCAGGGCTGAGCACGTGGGAGGTGACAGTGGCACAGAGAGAGTCTTGGTGTGGCTCTGCTCAACTAAGACCAGTAGGAATAACATGGTCAGCTAAGCACTCCGAGGCTGCAGCTCAGGGGTCTTTGCCAAGGCAGGTAACAACCTTTCTGACATTTGCTTGTGAGCCAAACACCTGGGGATTCTGCAGAACAACCAGGAAGTTGCAGAACCTGTTTGTTCATATATAGAAGCCAGGACCAATTACGTAACTTGCAGGGTCTCCTATAAAGCAAAGATGTACATCCCTTTGTTCAACAATTCTTAGGAATGTTGAGAGGTGGTCCTCCTTTCAAAGCAGCCTTCCCTCATTCTCACATACGATGTGTGGATTTTTCTAAAAGCTCATGGGGGTGGAAAGGAGGAGGAGGCAGAGGTGGAACACAATTGATTGTAAGTTGATACTCATCATAGGTGAATGACATCGGCATGAAAGGGCAGCGTAATATTTTTTAACATTCATGTGTTTAAATATTCCCATAAATCTGCAAAGCGTCGTCTGTCCTGGAGAGAAGCTACAAATATGTGAGCAGTGCCTCACAAAATTTGCTTTTGTCTGGAGAGAAGGCCCCCTACCTAGCCCCCAACACCTCTGGGAATGTGTGCTCACATAGAAGGGATCCGAGGTGCTGGAGAACACCTGTGCCCAGCCTGTCACCGTATGACCAGTCTGCAGAGGCCAGGGTCCAAGGACATGGGATTCACATGAAGAGGTCTCCAAGCAAGGAGCCCCTTGAGGGTGATAAGAGCAACTGGACCTTATCTTTCTACCACCTCAGCTGCACCAGTCCTGCCTGAGTCCCATAAATCCTTCACCACTGTGTTGGCAACACCCTCCTTTATTTTATTTTATTTTATTTTGTACTGGGGATTGAACCCAGTAGCATTCTACCTCAGTCCTTTTATTTTTTTCATGTTGAAACAGGGTCTCACTAAGTTCCTGGGGATCTCACTAAATTGCTGAGACTGGCCTCAAACCAGCCATCCCCCTGTCTCAGCCTCCCAAGTACTGGTTTACAGGCATGATTTCCAACACCTGGTAGCAACACCTTCTTTCAAGGAATTGTTCCTTTTAGGCAGTATAAGTGCTCCTTGGAGGAGATCAAAATGGCAAATGGTTTCAGACCAAGAATGACCAATGGCTTCCAGCAGATAAGTAGGAAGGTAATAGATAAAACCTGAGGGCACCCACCCCCCTAGGTATTACCCACAGGCAAGAGCTGGACAGCCAGTCTGAGAGCTGGCCTGGGAAGGTTCTCGTCCTCAGAGACCCATTAGTGTTCACAGAGCACCAGCAACAGTTACTCTGCATTGACAGGACAGCGGTAACATTTTTGTTTCCACCAACTAGCAGTTTGGTCAGTAGCAGAATGGTTCAAGCTGTTAGAAACATGCTTGGATATGTGGGCAAGGTGGTGTGCACCTGTAGTCCCAGCTACTCAGGAAGCTGAGGCAGGAGGATCACTTGAGCTCAGGAGTTTGAAGCCAACCTGGGCAGCATAGTGAGATCCCATCTCTTAAAGAAGAAAGAAAGAAAGAAGGAAAAAGAAAGAAAGAAAGAAGCAAGCTTTCACATATTCAGGGTGCAGGAAGCAAGTCTGGGTACATACAGGTTGCCATAACAAAATACCATACACTGAAGCCGGGTGTGGTGGCACACGCTTGTAATCCCAGTACTTGGGAGGCTGAGACAGGAGGATCTGGGTTTGTGGCCAGCCTCAGCTATTTAGTGAGGCCCTCTGCAACTTAGTGAGACCCTGTTTCCAAATAGAGGATAAAAATAGGACTGGGGGTATAGCTTGGAGGTAGAATGCCCCTGGATTCAATCCCCAGTAACCCCCCCAAATATCACATACTGGGTGGCTTATAAACAACAGAAAGTTATTTCTCACGGCTCTGGAAGCTGGGAAGTCCAAGATCAAAACTCTAGCAAATTCAGTATCTGGTGAGGGCCAGCTTTCTGGTTCATAGATGGCGCCTTCTTATCTGGTCCTCGCTTATCTGGTGGAAGGAGCCAGAGAACTTGCTAGGGCCTCTTTTGTAAGCACACAAATTCCACTCACAGCCAGGCATGGTGGTGCACACTTGTAAACCCAGCATTTGGGAGGCTGAGACCGGAGGATTCTGGTTCACCAGCCAGTCTCAGCTACCTATGAGGCCCTCCACAACTTAATGAGACCCTATTTCAAAATAAAGAATAAAAAATAGGGCTGGGGGTGTACTCGGAGGTAGAATGTCCCTGAGTTCAATCCCCAGTACTGCAAAAAAAAAAAAAAAAAAAATTCCACTCACAAGGGCTGCACCCTCATGACCTAATCACCTGCCCAAACCTAATACCCAAATCCCATCACCCTGGGGTAAAGGTTTCACCATGAGAGCTTTAGAGGGCACCCATAGTCAGACCAGAGCAAATTGTTAAGACTAACTCTGGTCCCTGCCGGTCACTTTGTATGTGCCTGTGGACAGCAGGACATACAGAATTCTTAATGATTCCCAATATCCTGTGCAGCGTGGAAGTCCTTCTTTTGGGCAGATTAGTCTAAGAGCACAGATGTCTGAGAATAGGCCCCTGCCACTCCCTCCTTGGGACTCAGCACGTCCCCTTCCCCCAGGTTACCAGTGCCAGCCTGTGCTTTTCCTGAAGGGTGAGCTCACTAAGTTCATTTCTCAGACAGAGGTATCAATCACAGTGCAATCCTCTGAGTCAAACTCTTGCCTGCAACTCTTTCCTGTGTCACTTAAGGGGGGGGGGGGGAGAGAGAGAGAGAGAGAGAGAGAGAGAGAGAGAGAGAGTCGCAGAGACAGAGCATTAAACCAAGCATGGACCCTTCTGAATCCAGGGCCCCGGGTATACTGGAGGCTGATTCTGCACAAACACAAAACAATGTGTCTCAGGACGTTTAGGGAGATAATTTTTTTTTCTACAAAGGAAGTTCTCATGTTCCCATGGTTTGAGAAGCGTGATAAGGAAAGGGGCTGGGGTTATCTCCAAGTCTCTGGCTTAGCAGAAGCTGTTCCCAGGGCAGTGTTAACCCAGGGTGTGGACGGGGTCACGAATTTAAGGCAGCGGCTGCATCCTGTCCAATGGCTCTCAGATGCTTCCTTGGGTTCGGAGCCTGGGGCATGTGCCCTCCTGTGTGCCAAGTCATGGCTTCATAAGCACCGCCTCTGAGAAGCAGGTTTGCATTTTGTCCCTGTTGTTAGCTCACTGTGTGGCCTTGGGTAAGTAACTCCTCCCCTCATCTCTCTGGCCTCAGTTTTCCTAATGATCAAAATAAGAGTTACACTAAATTATTTCCAAGATTCCCTTTCATAGTAACATGCTGTGATTTGAGGTGTGCTTACCATTAAAACGAGTCTGTCTCTCAGGCCTTAAGATGAGGAATTTTTATCCTGAGATATGATACCTGCTGGCAACTCTGCATCCTCTCTCCTCCACCCCAGACTCCATGAGAAAAACCAATCCTTCAGGCACCATTTTGGGTGGGGTCAGCTGATACAAATAACCATGTGTCCAGTCACCCTGGAGAAGAGGCCTGTACGTACCCCAGCCCACGTGGGCAGCTACAGCTGTTGGCCATGGTGGCCTTGGGCCACTCCTGGGGGAGGACAGAGCAACTGCAGTTGTGTGTTACTAATCTCCAGGCTGGAGAGATGCCCAGTGTTTCTAAAGCTGCCGTCTGAGGTCAGCTTCATCAGAAACCCCAGATGAAAACCGGGTGTGGTGATGCACACTTGTAATCCCAGCATTTGGGAGGCTGAGACCGGAGGATCTGGGTTCGAGGCCAGCCTCAGCTACCTAGTGAGGCACTCCGGAACTTAGTGAGAACTGGTTTCAAAATAAAGAATAAAAAATAGGGCTGGGGGTATAGCTCGGAGGTAGAACGCCCCTGAATTCAATCCCCAGTACTGCAAAAAAAAAAAAAAAAAAAAAAAAAAAAAAACTCCAGGTGAAAAATTTGAATCCTTAAGTCCTTTCCAGATCAAGGTCCAGGTGGGGCTCAGGAAGCTGCATTCCTCCAAAATTCCTAAGGCAAAATTCTCTGGAGCCCTCCCCAACCCTTACCCCCTCCTGTGCTATGACAAAGTCACATTGCCTAGCATTTTGGAGAGCTTGCTTGCACCATTTTTCTTAGAGCTGGTTTGAGGCAGCTCTTGGTTCTTTGCTATATACTAATCTGCAGTTTAGCACATTAACAAACCGTTTAACCCATCTTGGAGCTCTGCTACAGCTGCACAGCTGGTAAATAGCCCAACAGCCTTTCACAAGACTAACAACCGACTCCTGTCAGGACCGGGCTCCTCCTTTTTCAACACCACCTTCCTCCTCAAAGCCAAATAGTGATAATTGACATCATATTTATGGATTGACATTCAAGGCATTGGGCCTTATTAGTTTTCAAAGTTCTATTTTAACGGCCCTCCTGGGCTCCATTTCAGAGGAGAGGCAACTGCCTCTAGAGTTAGGCAGCACGCCCAGGACTTCACAGGTGGGAAGTGGGGATGGGATTCAGAGCCTGGGACTGGCTTCTGTCCCACACACCGCACCACCATGGTCTGCATCTAGGTTAGATCCAAGAGAAGCAGATCTGAACAAAAAGTCCCTTTGTTCTGACGCAGCTTTCTAAAGATTAGTAGCTTAAGGCGAGCACATCCTGTGCATAGGAATAGAGCTTGTCATTAACAGGCTCCGGGGTGAGTTCCAGGCGTCTCTTGGACGGTGGACAGCTCCACTGGGGGAAGGAACTTCAGGCTGAAGCTTGAAAGTGACGCTGCAGGACTGATGCTCCCCAGCTGGCCCCCAGGCACCTGTTTCCTCATGGCCTTTGAAGTGTGTGAATTCAGTTCCAGAAAATAACATAGCATTTCCCGGACAGCGTGTTTTTAAGCTCGGGCATATCTTAACAGACTTAACAGTCTGGAAAGTTTGGCTTTATTATCCTCCTGTCCCTTTTTCCTGAAAAGTCTGAGGAAGATAGATAGCAATAGCTTAGTGAGGTGCCCTTGTTATCATCCACTTCCCCCATCCTTGGGACCTTGCTTTTTATATTTATTTATTTATTCATTTATTTATTTTTGTGGTACCAGGGATTGAACTCAGGAGCGTTCTACCTCCAGCCTATTTTTAATCCTTTATTTTGAAACAGGGTCTCACTAAGTTGCCGAGGTTGGCTGCAAACTTGTGATCCTCCTGTTTCAGCCTCCCAAGTACTGGGACTAAAAGTGTGCCCCACCACGCCCGGCTGGGACCTTGTTTTTTAAAGGAAGGTGGTAGCTGGGTGTGATGATACATGACTGTAATCTCAGTACTTGGGGTGCTGAGGCAGGAAGATTGCAGGTTTGAGGCTAGCCTCAGCAACTTAGACCTTATTTTAAAAATGGGGGCTAGGGGTGAAGCTCAGAGATAGAGCACCCCTGGATTCAATCCCCAGTATCACAATAAGTAAGTAAGTAAGTAAATAAGTAAATGAGGGTGGCAGTTGCCCCAAGTGAAGCTTTGCTGGGGAACATTAAGTATGAGACAGCTGTTTAAGCACTCAGCTGCCCTCGCCAGCCTTTTGATGGTGGTGAGCAGAGGCAGCTGGGTAGAAAGGTGCCAAGACTTGGTTGGGGCCTGGCCCTGGCACCAGTGACTTGGTGTTCTCATACTAATAAATAAGCAGTGATGACAACAGTTGCTGACATGCAGGGTTTCCACTGTGCTAAGTGGGGCACTGCACCTGTGTGGCCTTTGTCTTCTTCAGAGTCCACAAACATCTTCGAGGGCCAGAATCGTGCTCTTTAAGGAAGAGGAAACTAAGGCTCAGGGACAGTCAGGCACCTTGCCAAAGCCATGTGGCTTTGGACATGGTAAAACCAGAATCAGGCACTCCTCGGAGCAGGACACTGGGCTCTGCCCCGCCGCCTGGCAGGCATCCTCTGCCTGCGCAGTTTCCAGAGCTAGGAGAAGGTCAGAACCACAGGCCCTGGGAGGCTCGGAAGAAGCAATGGCTGTGGATGCGCTATGGGGAAAGCAGGCTGTCTAGGGCAGTCTGTAAGGTTCCAGTGCACGGCGGGCGGGTCTGTGAGATGCTGCCCTGTCCAGGAGCCCGGGGCCTGGCAACTGCAGCCATCCCATGCATTTTTTGAATTCTCAAGATGATAGAAAAGTTACTTCCTGAAATAGCCAGGAAAACAGGGCTGAACAGCATTCCCAGGCATTTGGCTATCTGCACATTGCCCAGCAGGATGAGAGGACTACTGAGGCAGCGGTGTCTGCTCCCTGCTTGTGCAGGGTGGGACAGGACAAGAACCCATCCCGCTATGGTGAGGAACATTATGGCATGCTAGGAGTGGCCTGACCCAGGGGTGGGGGTGGGGATCCCCCATTTAACACACAATGAGCCCTGTGCTATCAGAGCTGCCCTGACAATAAAACAAGGTGATGGGATAAAGAGACAAGGAGACATGTTTTGGAGAAGGGGATCAGAGGAGATGCGCTTAAGCGGAGACCCAAGTGATTGAAAGAAGGCAGCCTGATGAAGCGCTGTCTTCCAGGGGGAGACACGTCAGGTGTCCTGAGGCAGGAGACTGGCATTTATCTCAGGAAGGAAAAAATGCCACCATGGCTACTGAGGCGTGAGTGAGGCTGAAGAGGTGAGGTCATGAGTATTAGTGGGGACTAGATCAGTGGAGGGGGGTGCAGTCTGCGGCTTTGTTTAGAAATACTTCATGGTGAGCTGGGCGTGGTGGCGCAAGCTTGTAATCCCAGCATTTGGGAGGCTGAGGCCTGAGGATCCGGGTTTGCAGCCAGCCTCAGCTACCTAGTGAGGCGCTGCGCAATTTAGTGAGACCCCTGTTTCAAAATAAAGAATAAAAAATAGGGCTGGGAGTATAGCTCAGAGGTAGAATGCCCCTGAGTTCAATCCCCAGTACCGCCAAAAAAAAAAAAAAAAAAAAAGAAATACTTCATGGTGAGGGTACATTTTGAGCAGTGCCCTGAAGGAGAAAGGGAGTGAGAAGGGGCTCTGAAGGGGTGATACACAGAAGCAAAGCATGGCTGGGCTGGGCTGTGTGGGGGAGCCCTGGGTGATCTCTCTTCACCACTTCTGTCTGCAGCACTTTGCCCATAGGGAGGAAGGGGAAGTGCCCCAGCTCACTGTACATGGCCTGGCTGGAGACCCTGTCCCAGGACCTCAGACCTCCGGTCATCCTGATCCGAGGAAACCAGGAAAACGTGCTCACCTTTTACTGCCAGTGACTCCACATTGGCCATCTGCACCTGAAGCTGAGGGTGTGTGGATCAAACCAGAACTCAACCAGCTCCAGTCCAGGGGACAAGCCTCATGTCCTGTCACGCGTTGCATGCGATGATTCGACTGCAGAAGATGGAAGATTTCCAAACTTTGGCTGGACCCACTTCCATTGGATATGTCCCCTGGGCCTTGTTTTTATGAGCTGGAGATGTAGCATCATGGAGTCCTATGGAAAATTCACTGGAAGATCCTATCTCTTTAAAAGTTATCTTTTGATCTTGATGACCATTGATTAAGATTTTGGTCTTTGATTTATGTGCAAATTGAGTCAGAGGGCTTGGTGTGCATTTTGGCAGTTTATATACATCTTCCTTGGTAATGGCCCCACACCCAGCCTCCTACTCCAACTGTCCGCAGGGAGCCTGCCTATAGGACCGAGGGAGCTTGGCAGAACAAGGGCCCTCTGAACCTGCACAATACACAACTGTCCCCAGCCAGCTGTCGCTCTGCAGTTTTATGTTGGGATTTGGAACACACTCTGAACAGACAAAACAAAAGTATCACTAAACAATACTTACTTTAGGTGATGGCCTCCAATATTTTCTGTTCTGTTTCTTTTTTTCTTTTGAATGTTGGTTGCAATCCACCAAAATTATTTTGGACCCACTGGTGGGTAGTGACCCACAACTTGAAAAACAAGCTAGACTTTTCTTTGTAACCGGCGCATGTCTCTGCACAGGACCCAGATGACGGGGGGAAGGCCGCTGCTGGACATGGCTGCCATTCTCCCAGCTCCTCAGAGAAGAATGGGAAACTAACAAAACACATGAAGCAGGGCACTAACAGTGGGAGTGTTGAGCATTGAGAAGAAGATTTAAGGAGTCTAGTGGAAGAATGTTAAGCTGCAGGTGTGGTTAAGGATAGAGGACAAAGGTGAGGAAAGGGGACGAAGAAAAGGGAGTAAAGTTGTCAGGACTGGCAGAGGATCAGCAAGGAAGGAGCAGATCCACACTCATCCCGGGGTCAGGTGAAAGCAACCTCCAGTACATGTAGGTGGCAAATGGGGCTGGGTAGGTGAATGTGAGGTGGGGGTCGGAGGTGGGAGAGAGGCAGAGGAAGAAGGAGATGGAGAAAGGGCTTCTACCTGACCTGGATCAGGGCAGGGCGTCAGGACTGCCACAGACTGAGTCCCTCGGAATGCTGGCACCATAAAGCTGGGGTACTAGAGTGGACTGTGCACTAAGAGACACCAAATACCAGCAGGGAGGTGAAATGAAAGGGCACGAAGTTCTAGACAGATCCACGCAGCATGTCGAGTTGGTGGTGCCTTCTTCCAAGGCCACCGTGGGGGCGACTAAAGGAAGGAGGAATCTTTGAGTTTTGTCTGCCTCCTCCAAGGTCACTCCAAGGTTACTTGGTCAGGAAGCCTGTCTCTCCTTCTTGGGGTTAGAATCCAAAGGACTGCAGCGTTTCCCTGGTCTTTTCACTGCCAAGTCCAAAGCTCCGGGCGCCAGGCTGTCTTAAAGCCCCCGCTGTCCTTGTTCAGCATCTGGACTTGCTGAGTGAGACAGAGGACTGGCCAAGCTTGGCAGGGATGGCTGCTCAGCTCCCCAGGAACCTGGAGATGGACCTGCCTTTGAGCCATGCGGCTGGACCCTAGTCCACCCCCCAGCTCCTGGCAAGGCCTTCACTGGGGGATGCTCACCTTTCTAGAGCCACGGGAAAAACAATTTCCTGGCAAATGGACACTCCCTCTTCGGACCTCAGGGAGTCCCTGGTCCAAAAACAGAAAATGTTTTGGCTTCAGCTGTTTAAAAACAAAAACAAGAACAACAACAACAACAACAAAAAACCCTTTTTTCACTATGTTAGAAATAGTTAATTTTTAGCAATGATGATAACTATTTAAAAAAAAAAAAGCTTTGAGTTAACAGTGAGGCCCCAAACAATGAAATGAATAAAAACATGTTCCCTCAGTTAACAGAACTTATTTGTTTTGGAACACACTGTTTTTCAACTCTGCTGAGTGTTTTGAAAAAGTTAACTATTGTTGTTTTAACCCCGGATTGAACTTTTCTCCTGGTTCTATCGGTCACACTGGTAGACTTACATGAATCTTTACAGTGGCCATTTATTTTCCTTTTGCTTCTCTTGCATGAATTCATAGTCCTGTGAGAGCCTGTTTTCCTCGGTATTTATGGGATGTCTCTGACTCTTGTCTCAAAACAAGAGGTGGAGAGGTGAAGTCGAAAGAGCCATGAGAGCCGGGCGTGGTGGCGCACGCTTGTAATCCCAGCATTCGGGAGGCTGAGACCAGAGGATCCGGGTTCTCGGCCAGCCTCAGCTACCTAGTGAGGCCCTCCGCAACTTAGTGAGACTTGGTTTCAAAATAAAATAATAAAAAATAGGGCTGGGGGTATAGCTCGGAGGTAGAATGCCTCTGAGTTCAATCCCCAGTACCACAAAAAAAAAAAAAAAAAGAAAAGAAAGAAAGAGCCATGAGGTGGCCATCAGGAGACCTGGATTTGAGCTTTGGTCTCTCTCTCCAAAACTGGCTATGTGTGGCCTCAAATAAATCCCTTGATCTCTTTGAACCTCTGCCTGTGAAATGAGAGAAGTGGACTGGAACAGGTGTCACCAGCCAGCCTGCTGCCAATGGCTGACGTTTGGCCCAGGCATGGCTGACCAAAATTGTGGATGTGGCAAGGGATGGGGGGAGGTGGTACACATTCTTCGGTCACCCCCCACCCCTCCCAGCCCCTCTCTTCCTGCTACCTGACTGTGGGAACCTTCAGATCAAGGGGTTTGCAAGAGGCTCCAGGGCAACAGGCAAGTGAGATTGCGGTCCACACCGAGTCTCTCTCGCAGCCTTTGGATTACAAAATGTTTCCCATTCTTGAGTTTTAGTGAGGTGTGAGGGGGAGGGGGAGTATTATCCCTGAAGTCCTCCCTTTTGCTGTACATGAGAAACCTGGCTTGCACAAAGGTGGGTCTTTAGAGCTGAGGCCACCCAGCCACTTAAGCTGGGGATCTCACCTACCTCCCCGACAGGCCTACTGCCCAGTTAGTTAGCTCCCATTTCCCCCTGGAATTTCAGCCTCCAGATTCGGTATCCTCCTGCAGCTCCTGCCCAAACTTCTTGTGGCTTTGAGTAAGTACAGTGAGGCCCATTTCCTACCCAGGAGGCCTACTGAGCTCTCCTTCCCTAGGCAGAAGGCTGTGGGCCTCACTAGCACATGGAAAGTCCCCGTTTGGACTTCATTCCCTTTTAGACACCTGCTTGTCCTCTCTAGTGTGGTCAGTGAGAGGTGGATTGCAATAGGAATGAGACCAGCTGGAATGTTCCAGAAGAACCACCTGGCTGGGAGGCCCCTATGCACATGCAAAGCAGCCAGGTTTCACTTGCAACTGGGTACAGCTCAGGTCAACAGAAAAACAAAACAGAAAAAAAAATTGTCAATTTCAAGAAGGAGTTACAGAAATGTGTGTGTGTGTCGGGGAGGGGGGGGAGGGGGCTGAGAAAGCCCGGCCACTGGCTTCATGGGTAATTCCCCACTTGCAGAGGTTTAATCCTGTGACTGAAAACATGAACACAGCCTCAGTACCTGCTTCCCAAAAAGGAGCCTAACAAATTCTGCTTCGAAAAATACTTGAGAAGAGGCACCTGGATGGGAGGCCAGAGAGCAGAATGTCTTGTGGATGAAAGACAGTGACAAGAAAGGACAAATGTTTTTGATTCCAACTTAAGTGAATTACAAATAAAATGCTCAGCCGGGTGTGGTGGCACATGCTTGTAATCCCAGTACTTGGGAGGCAGAGACAGGAGGATTGCAGGTTTGAGGACAGCCTCAGCAAACAGTGAGACGTTTTCCAACCTAGCGAGACCCTGTTTCAAAATAAAAATTAAATAGGGCTGGTGGTGTAGCTTGGAGATAGAATGCCCCTAGGTTCAATCCCAGTGCCATTAAAAAAAAATGCTCTCAGGTTGTGAGAAAGCAGTGAGAAAACACCGTGTTAGCCAACTTTTCATGGCTGTGATCAAAATGCCTGACAACAACAACTCAGAGGGTGAAAGGTTTATTTGGCTCATGGTTTTAGAAGTTCAGTCCATGGTCAGCCAGGCCCAAGACAGAAATATCATGGTGGCATGGTGGCTGCTTAATTCCTTTGCATCTGAGAAGCAGGGTGGGGGGTGGGGGGAGACAGAGAGAGAGACAGACAGACAGACAGTCCCCAGAGACAAGATGAACCCTCCCAGGGCAAGCCCCCAGAAACCTACTTCCTCCAGCTGGGTTCCAGCTCCCAGTAGCCAGTTAAGCCACCAATAGACTAATCCGCTGATGGGGTTAGAGCCGTCAGGATCCAGTCATTGCCAGAAGCCCCACCTCTGAGCATTGTTTACAATACATGAGCTTTTGGGGGACATGCCAAATCTAAACCCTAACACACACAAGCTCAAAGGGCTTAGGAAAAGTCTACATGAAGAAAGTGACCAGCTGGGCGTGGTGGCGCACCCTTGTAATCCCAGCATTTGGGAGGCTGAGACCGGAGGATCCAGGTTCGTGGCCAGCCTCAGCTACCTAGTGAGGCACTCCGCAACTTAGTGAGACTCGGTTTCAAAATAAAGAATAAAAAATAGGGCTGGGGGTATAGCTCGGAGGTAGAATGCCCCTGAGTTCAATCCCCAGTACCACAAAAAAAAAAAAAGAAAGTGACCTTGTTTGTTTGTTGTGGGATTGAACCCAGGGGCATTCTACCTCTGAGCTCTACCCTTAACTCCATTTTTTAATTCTTTTTTTTGAAACAGGGTTTCATTGAGTTGCAGATAGCCTCACTAAGTGACCAGAAGCCTGTAATACGTCTGTCTCAGCCTCCCACGTACTAGGATTACAAGTGTGCACCACCACACTTGGCAGAAAGTGGTATTTTTAAAAGGTTTGAAAGATTGGTAAGATTCAACAGAAGGACAAAAATGAGAGCTGGGGCATGGCAGGTGGCAGGAACAGCTTGAGCCAGGGCCAGCGTAAGGACAGCTCTGGGCATGCTGGAAGAACCAGAAATAAACCAGTTTTGAAGTATGAGAGGGAGTTGTCCATGGGAAACCAGGGCTGGGAAAGGCACAACATAAAGGCCCCAGCGACACGGTGGAGGAGTTCCCAAGTAATCCAGAGGCACTCACTACTGAAGGTGCAGGGACAGAGCCCAGGCTTAGGAAGCTTGGTCGGACAGGATGTGGGGAGAAAGAGGCAGGAATCCCGGGCAGGAGGTTGTGCAGGATTCTAAAGCTCAACAAGTCTCAACACTCTGAGACGCCTGGATGGAATGGAGAAAAGGGAGGATACAGAGGAGAGTAGGAAGAAATAGATTCTTCCAGACCTGAAAGTTTCCTGGATGTGCATGTGAATGGAGATAGACCCTCAGAAGTTGAGTCTGGGTAGTTATAGGAACGACGACATGGTGCAATATGGGGGCAGGGTAACAGGCATGAGGCCAGAGGGAAAGAAATAGGCTTGGGCTTGATACTTTAAGAGTGAGTTCATCCCTGTGATCAGAACTATGGTCCTGGAGTTTGGGAGGAGCTCAAGGTGTGCCATCGTTAGCCAGAAGGTCTTTGAGAGCAGTGACTATAAATAGATTCCTGAGTCGTGCTGGTAGTCAAGGATACTGAAGCCATGGCTTGGGCCAGATGAAGAGAGAAAGCAGAGAGAACAGAGAAATGAGCTAGACCTTGGGAAGGGCTATATTTGGGTGGTGGGAGAAAGAAGACACAGCCAGAAGAGTGGCCTTAAGAAGAGAATTGGAGATGCGGAAGGAAAATCCAGAAAACTAAGAAGGTAAAGAGAAGGGGTTGAAGACAGAGTAGGTCCATGCAGTAGCTACACATACCTGAAGCCACAGAAAAGTCTGTAGAGTCTGGAGATTGTTGAGAGCCTTGCAGAAAATAATTGGGTAAAGTGGTGGGTCAGGGACTGGAACTGAGGAACAAAGCAGGGAGAGGAAAGAAAAAATATAGAACACGCTTCTAGACCTCACACCCAAGCCAGCAATGATGAGATTGAGGGAAACAGGTAGAAACTTGAAGGGAGGTGTTTTGATTGTTGTCTTCTTAGGTAAATACTAGTCATGCTGATGTTAGTCTATGCTGCAGTAACAAGTGACATTCTAAGGGTTAGTGGCTTGCAGGACAAAGATCTATTTGTTCTTGCAGAATAAAGATCTGTAAAAGAGACACTCTTACAAATATCTCTACAATAGCCTCTGTTCTCTACATCGAGACTCAGTGATCAAGATGACTCCCATCTTGCAAGGAAACCACCACATCTGGAAGCTTCCAGCTTGGTGAAGAACAGAAAAGAGAGCTGGATGATCATGCTCTGGCTTTTAAATGCTTCAGCCCAGGACTGTATGTCCTCTCAAGGCCCCTTAGCCAAATGAGTCACATAGCCATACCTAAGGTTAAGGGTGCTGGGAAATTTGGGGCAGTATATGAATATTCATTGCAATAAATGTTCCTGTTATAGAGCAGGGGTGAGTGATAGAGACCAGAGTGTATTTATAGGTCAGAGATTTAAGACTCAAGGAAGAGAAAAGGTAGTAAAGGTGAATCAACAGAGATGGGGAAACTTTTACCAAGCAGCAGGGAAGGCACAGGTGAAATCTGTGACACAAGGTTACAGAACTCTCGGGACATCTGCCCATGTGACCTACCCTCCCGAGCCAGTTCAGAAAGCAAACATGAAGAATAAGGGTGTTCCCCAACAACGGGGCTGGCCAAGAAAGAAGGATAGAAGGACAGGCACAAGGGATTCAAGGTGGGCGACCAAAGTTTGTGGAAGTGGCCAACCATGAGCTTCAGGGTGGATGGGGGTGCTGGAAGTGAGCTGGGAGAGTTGAGGAGATATGAAGGGCCTGAGAACCACAGGACGTGCAGTGGGTACAGGAAAGAGGGAGACAGAGAAGGATAAAGGAAGCATGTAGTCAGTGTGTGTACACTTCCAAGTTTGACCATTCTGGAGGAGGTGAACATTTTTAAACACTATCAAACTCTAAGATGTCCATCATTTGACTGAGCTCTATGAAGACGGTGATGGGAATGAGCTATTTAGTTAATGGATGGTAGGGAGCCCTGGATGCCTCCGGGGAAGGCCTGGGCAGCTGGAGCATGATGCCAGTGAGAAGTGGGGGTGGAGCTTCCTTTAATGGGGTGATGTTTGCAGGTCCTTCCCTGGAGGAAGCAGGCTTGGTTAAAGTGGAAAGGGTTGGGACAGTAGAGCAAAGTACTGGAACCTGTTTTGCTACAGATCAAGTGATCAGATGCAGGCTGGCGCAGGAGATAAGACAGCTGGAAGAATGAGTGGGGTTGTTTGCTTAGGGTGGTAAAAACAGGAGGAAAAGTCCAGGGAAGAAAGGGAGAACTAGGCAAGCAGAAAGAAATTCATGGCGGAATTAAGAAGTCCCACCATTTTAATGAGAATGTCGCCGTGCTATTTCCGTAGTCTATGCCTCTGTGAAACTGCTAGGTCTTGTCTGAAACCAGTTTGGGGAAGGTGGTTTTGTTTTGTTTTTGGTTTTCATGGTGCTGATGACTGAGCCCAGGGCGTCATGCAGGCTATGTGCTACACCACTGGACTACACACCCCAGTCACAGTGCGGGGCGGGGCGGGGGGGTTGCTGGGGTGGAAGAGATGCAGGGAGAAAGAAACTAACACACACTCCAAATTCCACTTGGGACGTAGAAAAGACTCTGTGTGCAGAAAATAAATACATGAAATTTAAAATAAATTATTTTTTTCTTTAACATAAAATGGTAGACTGCAATCAGAATACTTAGCAGAGGACTGGATGGGACAGGAGGCAGTAATGGGAGAGAAAAGGAAGTGGGCTTCTGGGGTTACTTGGGCCTAGTGGTCACCCATGACCCTTCCTTCTATGCTGGCCTGGAGGGCAGGTTCCACCTGACTTATCTGCTCTGGGGCCAAACCTATGTGTCACAGAGAGACATAAACCTGCACCAGATACCTAGAGCACTGGGGAACTTTTACTCAAAGATTATTTCATCAGACAGACCTGCGCACCCACAGTCTAAGACCCTTCCTGGGAGGATCAGCAAGGATTTTTATTGTGTGGTAGTGGGTATTTTACTTGGGTTCTTCCTTCCACTGGAGGAAGCACTGGGAAATACCATTCAGAGTGGAGCAGCCCAATTATTTGGGTTTTTTTCCCCCCTAAGTGCAGCAAAAGACATAAAATTCATCAGTTGAACTACTTTTAGGCATGCAATTCAGTGGATTTAGTACATGAGCAATGTTTGTGCAATTGTTGCCACTTGTATAGCCAAATATTTGCATCACCCTGCAAGGAAATCCTGGACCCATTAAGCAACCACTCCCAAACTGCTCCCTGGCAACCATTAATTGGCTTTCTGTCTCCATGGATTTGCCTATTCTAAACATTTCTCTCTCTCTCTTTTTCTCTTACTAGGGATTGAACCTAGGAGGGGTTCTATCACTGAGCTACACCCCCAGCCCTTTTGATTTGATCCTTCTGTACTGGGATTACAGGCGTGAGTCACCGGGTCCAGCTTTTTCTGGATAGACTGTGTGGCCTTTCGTATCTGGCTTCTGCCACTTAACATTCTGTTTTTCAGGCTCCTCGGTATTGTAGCACGTATCAACTCTTCTTTCCTGTTTAAGGCTCAATGATATTGCATTGTGCAGGTGGATATACCACATTATATCTATCCATTCATCAGCTAATGGACATTAGGTTATCTACACCTTCAGGGCTATTGTAGGTAATGCTGCAATGAGTATTCATACACAATTTTTGTTCAAACCCCTGTTTTCAGTTTTTTTTTTTTTTTTTTTTTTTTTTTTTTTTTTTTTTTTTTTTTTTTTTTTGTGGTATTGGGGATTGAACTCAGGGGCATTCTACCTCCGAGCTATACCCCCAGCCCTATTTTTTATTCTTTATTTTGAAACAGGGTCTCACTAAGTTGTGGAGTGCCTCACTAGGTAGCTGAGGCTGGCCTGGAACCCAGATCCTCAGGTCTCAGCCTCCCAAATGCTGGGATTACAAGTGGGCCACCACGCCCAGTTTATCAGGTCCATTGTTTTGCTACTGTAGCTTAGTCTCCATTGTCAATCTTGAATGGCCACATTCCTGGTATATCCTATGTAAGATACACTTTGAAGTCCTCAAAAACCAATTCAGAGCTGGACAAGGTAATTTGGAAGGCTAAGGCAGGAGGATTGCGAGTTGGAGGCCAGTCTGGGCAATTTACCTAGTGCTCTGTCTCAAAATTAAAAATAAAAAGGTCTGGGGATTTAGATCAGTGGTAGAACACCCCTGGGCTCAATCCTCAGTACCATACACACCCCCCCCCAAAAGTGAAGATAAACCAATTCAGTTTAACTTTCTTTGATTTAAAATAAAATGTATATAATAAACACTGTGAAGAGACAAGTCACAAGACCATAAAACAACAGGGAAGTGGATGTCACAAAGTCCTGAAATGTTAAGAACCACAGTCTGAGATTCCTTCTTCCTTCAGAAACTTAAACACTTCCCCATCACTGGCCACAGTTGTGAGTGAGGATTTACCTCCGGAGCTCTTCTGGTAAAGACAGCAAGCTGCTGCTGGCTTGGCGTGGGCAGAAGAGTCGCGGTGGGATGAATTTCATGAGTACAGAGCGGGATGTCCATTTCCTGAGCTAAAGAAGATGGCTTGGGTGGCCGAGCGAGGGTTTCAGAAATGACCATAAAAGGCAAAGCTTCTTCTGGTTTTGGTCCTTGAATTAGTTGAGGGATCTCTAGAAGCCAAATAAGAAACAAGAGTTCCAAAAACAAAATGCAGAAGTTCAACAGACACCAGATTGTTTTAAGTAAAATATGCACAGTGTCAATGACCTTTTGCCAACTCCGATTTTGCCAAGGCCCCTTTCAGATTCTCTTGGCCTGACTGTAAAGTAAGACAGGCCTGGGTCCCTTTGTCCCTTTCCCCCTGCTCAGAATGGAACGTGAATTAGGTCACAGCATAGACAGGGCACCACAGCAGGACCACAACAACTGAGTTATAAAGTTTCCACAACTTGCTGAGATAGGAGGATTGCAGGTTTGAGGTCAGTCTCAGCATTTTAGCGAGGCTCTCAGCAACTTAGCAAGACCCTATTTCCAAATAAAAAATAAAATGGGGCTGGGAGTAGGGTGCAGCCTGGAGATAAAATGCCCCTGAGTTCAATCTCCAGCACCATGACAACAAAACAAAAAGTTTCCCCAACTCTTTCATTTCCACATTTCCAGAAATCCCATTTAAAAACGGATTTCCCCACAGCTCAGGATCTTTCCCTGGTCTGCTTGAATGCCTGTCTTTGAGAGACATAGAACGATATGTACTCCATTATTCATGTATGCAGGAGCCACTGGAGGGGCAGGAAGCAGACCCTCCATGCCTGGGACCAGCAGTGGCCCAGGCCAGGGAGTTGACTGGGAAGGGGCACGAGAGAAGTTTTCGGGATGATGGGAATGTTCCGTATTATGATAGGGGTGTGTGTTATGCAGGCCAATACACTTGCCCAAACTCTTTCAACTGTACACTCAATTATACCTCAGTGCGAGTTTAATAATTTTTAAAAGTTCATAGCTCTTGTACAAGTTACTTAAACTCCCAGCACCTCAGTTTCCCCAACTGTAGGATTAAAATGATGATAGCCTTTCTATTCTATGAGGCGCTGTGGGAATTGAATGAATGAAATCACGTGAGGTCTCTGGATCAGTCTCTAGCACGTGGCATGTGTTAGCCATTATTTCTCTTCTGAGCCAGTCTTTACTACCCTTTCCCTCCTGCTCTGTTTCTATCATGTCTTTTTTCCACTTTTTTTGTTTGTTTGTTTATCCTAGTACTAATCTACATTTCCTCTCCAGTGAACCAGTCAGGCCTCCTAGCCCTAAGTATCCCATTCTGTCTGCTGATTCTAATCATGTCCCCTTTTCCATCCCTAAACCTCCTGTTGCCCAGATTTCCAAAGGTGACCATTCAAAGTCTTTCCTGAGCTGGCCCTCGACCTCTTACCAGCCTTACTTCTCACTGACATTAACATAATTATTATTATATAAATACAAGCCCTGTCCTTATCACACTTGACTAGTGGTTTGAAACCTAGTCCTTGACTAGCACCCAGTTGGGTGTTATCAGGTCTTGTTTGGTAGGCCTGAGATGGCACACAAATATCTGTTGTTGTTGTTCTTTTTCTTCTTCTTTTTTTTTTTCTTTTTGCGGTACTGGGGATTGAACTCAGGGGCATTCTACCTCCGAGCTACACCCCCAGTCCTATTTTTTATTCTTTATTTTGAAACCGAGTCTCACTAAGTTGCAGAGTGCCTCACTAGGTAGCTGAGGCTGGCTGTGAACCCGGATCCTCCGGTCTCAGCCTCCCAAATGCTGGGATTACAAGCATGCGCCACCATGCCTGGCTTTCTTCTTCTTCTTCTTAACATTTTAAAATTGAAGTATAGATGTGCATGGTGGCACATGCCTATAATCCCAGTACTTGGTAGGCTCAGACAGGAGGACTGCTGGTTCTGGCCAGTCCCAGCAACTTAGCAAGATCCTGTTTTAAGTTATAAAATAAAATAGGGCTAGAGGTGTAGCTCAGAGGTAGAATAGCCCTGGATTCAATCCCCAGTACCAAAAAAAAAAATTGAGGTACTGTATAAATGCAGTAAAATACACACATCTTAAGTGTGTATTTTGATTACTTTTGCCAAGTGTGATCCTGTGTGACCCATACCCTTATCTAAACAGAGAACATCTCAACGCCCCAGAAATATCCTTCATGCTCCTTGGTGTGTTGGTTAATATTTAACCCTGGCTCCCCGGGGAAATATTCTGATGGTGTTTGTTGATCTCCCTGGTTTAAATACCCCCATGATGGCCAGGCTCCAGATATCAGTGTGATGTCCCTGTGAACAAAGCTGGGCAGAGAGGCTCACAGTGAGCCTTGGGGAACCAGGATAAGCTGGCTCCAGCACACCACCGCCGTGGCCCACCCAAGTCCATCTCTACCATCCCACTCCTGTCCCAGGCAACCACCCTTATCTGTCACCCTTGAATAGTTTTGCTTATTCTAGAGGCTCATAGGAATGGAATGATTTAATATATACAGCAGTTCCTTGGTATCCACAGGGAATTTGCTCCAGGGCCTCATACCAAAATCTGCAGATGTTCAAATTCCTTCTATAAAATGGCATAGTATTTGCAAACATCCTCCTGTATACTCTAATTTCTAGATTACTTAAATACCTAATACAATGTAATGCTATGTAAATATTTGTTATACAGTATTATTTAGGAAATGACAAAAAAGTTTGCACGTGTTCAATGTAGATGCGTGTGTGTGTGTGTGTGTGTGTGTCTGTGTGTGTGTGTGTGTCTGTGTGTGTGTGTGTAGGGTACTGGGGATTGAACCCAGGGGCATTCTTCCTCCAAGCTATACTCCTAGTCTTATTTTTATTTTGAAACACAGTCTTGCTAAGGCATGGAGAGTCTTGCTAAGTTGCTGAGGCTGGCCTCAAACTTGCAATCCTCCTATCTCAACCTCCCAAGTACCAGGATTACAGGTATGCAGCACTATGCCAAGCTGTAGATGCAATTTTTAAAAAAATATTTTTGATCTAAGGTTGATCAAACTGGTGTATGTGGACGCTGTGGACATAAATGGCTGACTATGCTAATTTTGTCTGGTTGTTATGATTTTCAGATTAATTCACATTATTCTGTGTATGTTTATTACTTCTTTTTTGCTTTGTTTTTGCGGTACTGGGGATTGAACTCAGGGGCATTCTACCTCCAAGCTATACCCTCAGCCCTATTTTTTATTCTTTATTTTGAAACAGGGTCTCACTAAGTTGCGGAGTGCCTCACTAGGCAGCTGAGGCTGGCCGCAAACCCGGATCCTCCCGTTTCAGCCTCCCAAATGCTGGGATTACAAGCGTGCACCACCACGCCTGGCTTTATTACTTCTTATTATTGAGTAGAATTTCTTTGTATGGAAATACTACAATTTATCTAGTTCCATGCTGAAGAACACTTGGACCATTCCCAGTGTTTGGTGCTATTATGAAATAGACTACTAGCGCAAGTCTTTGTGTGGACATGTTTTCCTTCCTCATGGGGTCAATTACTACTAGCTGGGCTCCAAGGTAGCTGTGTGTGACTTTATGAGAAAACTGCCAGTCAAATTCCACAGGAGTTGTACTGCTTGAAACTTTACCAGCCACACATGTGCATTCTGGTTGCTTCACGTCCTGACACACACACACACACACACACACACACACACACACACACACACACTTTATTGGTGCAATTAATTATATACCATAGTAAGAGTCAACGTGATACACACATGCACACATCCCTTGATGTATTTCCCTTTGTATAACCCCCCTCCCCACTGCTCCCCTCCCTCCGTCCCTCCCATGCACGTTAGTGAGATTGGTAGTGAAATCGTCTTGTACGGAGGTAACCTTATTTGACTATTTCCTTCCTCAATCCTTGTTTTTCCCCTCCCCAACTCCCCCCTCCAACCCCTTTCCACTTCTACTGGTTTCTCTCCTCATTTATGTCCTGCCAGTGCTTGCTGTTGTAGAAATCTTTGTGTCTTGGTCTATTTTGTGTTGCTGTCACAGAATGCCACAGACTGAGTAACTTATAATGAGCAGAGGTTTGTGGGATCACAGTTCTGGAGGCTGAGAAGTTCAGGATCGAGGTGCCAGCAACCGGCAAGGGGCTTCTTGCTCCATCGTCACATGGTAAAGGGTAGCATATGGCAGAAAGGCAAGAGAGAGTGCAGGAGGTGCTGAACTCACTCCTGAGATACGGAACCCGCTCCCCAAACAATGGCCTTAGTCCCTTTCTCATGGCTTAGTCCCCTGGCAAGGTCCTGCCTCTCAAAATCCTCACAATGGCAAGTAGGTTTCAATGAGTTTTGGAAGGGACAAACATTCAAACAATAGCATTTCACTTTTAAAAAGAGTCCTGTGCTCTCCCTGATATGCAGAGGCTAGGGAGAAAGTGGGATATAAGAGGGATTCCAGATAAAAAAGGAGAAACCTTAGATGAGCAAAGAATATGACTTAACTGAGGGTGATGGGAGTGGGGGAACACCCTAATGCACATGATGTACTTTCACAATCATATCAAAGTCAATGACTAAACTGAGCCTGAGAAGGAGGGAGGGCAAGGGAGTGGGGCGGGAATTGGGGAAGGGTTAAATGAGAAATGTGTGCCATGTATGCCTTTACCAGCTTGTACCTAACAAAGATGTATGATTACAATGTACCAATTAAAAACTTAAAAAAGAAAAGAGTCCTGTGGGTGATTTTGTTGCATGGCCAGGTTCAGGAAGCACTGGATTGGACTCTGCTGATCTCTAAATATTTATACTTACATTTACTAAGCACTTATTAAACATCTGGGTCTGTCTCAAGATCTTTAGCAGCGGTATAAAATATAAGCCTCACAACAACCCTAGGAAATACATACTGGTGTTATCATCATTCCTATTTTATGGAAAAGGAAAATTGGATACAGAGAGGGTAAGTAACTTGCCTAAGATCACACAGCTAATTAGTAATAAAAACTGAATTTGAACACAGGTAGTTTGGCTCTGGACTTACAAGTTTATTCACTGATCTGTACCTACCCATATAAATTCTGCACATAAAGTTACTGGCACCCCACTGCATTTAATCTATAGCTGTTGGCATTATTATTTTAATTTAAATCTCTCGCCCCCATCCTTCAAAGATCAGCTCAAATTCCACCTCTTTCATCAAGTTTTCTTTGACTCTCTCACCTCTCCTCCATGGCTCAGTGCAATCATAAGTCCCTCAGAAATGTCTGAGATTTTTGGATTGTCTTTCATTTCTGTACTTTTGTTATCTCCATTATATTTGTAGGGTCACTGAGAGCGGGGTTATGCCATGTTTATCTTTCTATTCTTGGCACATTTGTTGACTTGAACTTAATGTTGTTTTTTTTTAAAGTGGGCTATAAGCAGAATCACCAAAGTCCTTTAAAAGGAGCTATCTCATTGAGAGATAACTTAACAGGGAAACAGAAATTGGAGAGCCTTTTCCCTAGAGAAAAACGATGGCAACAACAGCACATCCCTACTACTGAGTGGAAATGGATACGCTGTTTTGGAGGAAAGCAAGCTTTTGGCAGACTTAATCTGCCAAGGAAGCCCTTATCTCCTGCCTGGCTTCATCCTCCCCTAGTCTCATCTGGTCTGCTAGCAGCAAGACTACCAGACCATAATCAGTCATTTTCTCCCATCCTGATGTATGAAAAGCTACAGGACTCAGTGTATAATGAAAATGCAGGGCTTCTGCTACAAATGTATAAATTTCAAGATAGAAACAGTAGGGCCTGTCCAAGTAACTGCATAGGACCCTCGCCCTCAAAGCTAACCTTGATGAACAGGGACAGAGTTGCCCTCCACAGACAAAAACCAATCAGAGAAGGTTGAGATGGGGACTATGTGTAACTGTAAAAGTGAAAAACAGTACAACTCCTGCAGAATTTGACCTGGCAGTTTTCTCATAAAATTACACACATCTCTGAAAGCCCTCTGTATCCTTTCTTAATCTAAAAACAACGAAGAAAGAAACCACATCATGTTCCCTATTTTATTGCTGGTGGATTGCCAGCAAATTCCCAATGCTGTGGGATATAGTGTGTCCTCTAAATAGATGTTGAAATTCTAACCCCCCCTCCCAGTACCTACAAATGTGACGGTGTTTGGAAATAGAGTCTTTGCAGATGGTCAAGTTAAGATGAGGTCATTAGGTTGGGTCCTAATCTGATATGACTGGTGTCCTTATAAAAGGGAGAATTTGGACACAGAGACGGATATGCATAGAGAGATGCTATGAACACACACACACACACACACACACACACACACACACACACAACTTGGAGAATGCCATGTGAACAGGGAGGCAAAGACTGGAGTATTGTTCCTGTAAACCAAGGAATGCCAAGGATTGCCAGAAAATGACCAGAATCTAGAACAGCATGGAACAGATTCTCTCTCACAGTCCTCAGAAGGAACCAACCCTGTCCAACATCATCATCACAGACTTTCATCTCCCAGAAGTGGAAAATAAGAAAATTCTGTTGCTTACCCATCTAGCTTGTCTTAATCTGGTTATGGCAGCTGTAGCAAATGAATTCCCCACCCCTTCCAGGCCTGAGCAGGCTCCTTCTGTTCCCTCCTGCCCTGGACAAGCTCCTGACACACCCCAAAAAACAGATGTCCCAACAGCATTGGGACAAGGATGGGGACAGGGCAGTGTCAGTTTGTTTTTCAACTTTCTCCTACAAAGGAGGGAGGGAATGCCTATAACACAGAGGCCTTTGTGGCCACATTTCAGGCAGCTGAGAACCTTGCCTTCCTTGTCTCAGCCTCACATTAAAGGAAATGTTACAGGGTGAAAATTTCTCCTAGAACTAAACTGATATAGGGTGATGATCTCGTCCTCAATTCTTGCTTTTTCTAAGATTTCAAACAGAAAGCACGAATAGAGGAGCATAAGAGGTTTACTTAGGGAAGCAAGGGTACAGTTTAAGAGAAGGCTATGATAAAGGGGTTAAGTCTGGAGAAAGGGTCCAGAAAGGGCCACTTCCTGGGGGTGGGAGGGGCTGTGGAAAAGACACAGAACAAAAGGGGTACTTTCCAGAAAAGAGAACAGCTGCTTTCTGGAGTGGAAACCCAGCAACCAGTGGTAAGCTTTATTTAGTCTGGAAACTTTTGCCTCTCATGCATATATATTTAGGGAGGACACTATCTCTTTCCGCCATAGCTTTGCGCATCTGCGTTTTTCTGGCCATGTTGTAAAGTTTTCCCAGGGGTGCCTAAGTGAGATCCTACAGGAGGTTATGCATGCAATTAAATTTAGCCTCGTACCATGCCTGCAGTTCTCTATCTGGGGTTCTCTAACCACAGCTAGACTAGAGTCCTGCTTTCTTCTACTATGAGGACTACTTAACTTTCTTTTCCTTCTATCTAGTGACTTTAACAGAGGCACTGGCTGATGTCCTATAAAGTGATGCTCCTTGAGTGTCCCCAGTGTAAGCCGGACCGCTTGTGGCTAGCTTGGGTTTGTAAGAGTGATGTCCCACACTCGAAGGCGTTAACTTTCAAGTCTGAGGCCATGGGTAATTGGCAGAAGGTGCCTACATAGCTCATCCCCTCAGCCCAGGGGACCACGCCCTGCTTCTTCTCTGCCTTCTAACGTCCTCAGGGATGGGCGTGGGAGGCCCAGCCGGTCGGGGTGGGAAGGCTCCCCGGCTAGCACAGGCTGTGGGGCCACGGGTGGGAGTCAGTGAAGGCGCCTGGGGTCCTGAAGGGTGGGGATGCTGCTTTGTGAGGAAACAATTTGCAGAGACTGCTAACCCAGGAGTCGGCCAGGACCCCAGCTCAGACGCTTTCGGCAACCCGAGCTAGACAGGCCCCTGTGCCCTGGGCTGAGTCCCCCGCCCGCGCCGCAGCGCACCCAAACATGGCCGCCGAACCCCGGCTCCCGGGCCGCAGCCGCGACTCGGGATGACGCAACGGCGGCGGGTTGCATCACCCCGCGCCTACGTGCTCAGCCCGCCCCTCTGCCGCCCGCATCCGGGCGCTGATTGGGCCACGTTAGGCAGTGACCTCTGCCTCAGCCAATGGGCGGCAGCCACAGAGAGGGCTCTCCGCAGAGCTCGGGAGCGGGGCGCCTATAAAAGGTGCCTGAGGCGGGGGCGCGAGCCCCGGAGACGAGTATCGCCGTTGCGGAGTTTTTGGTGGCTGCGGAGCGCTAGGTGGCCGCGACCCCGCCTGCCTGGCTTCTGGGAGCGCAGCCGAACCTACAGCGCCGCGGACATGGAGCCCGAGCCCGAGCCGGAGCAGGTCACGCTCCTGGTAAAGAGCCCCAACCAGCGCCACCGCGACTTGGAGCTGAGCGGCGACCGCAGCTGGACCGTGGGCCGCCTGAAGGCCCACCTGAGCCGCGTCTACCCCGAGCGCCCGGTAAGAGGGCCCCCTCGGGATGCCACGTCTGCCTCCCTTTCCTGTAGTCTGCCCCATTCGCTGCCCGGTACTAGCCCGGTCACCCGCGGCAGGGCTGTGGTCCCACCCCCTTCCTGCCCTACCGCGGTGGGCGCCCCTTATGAGACCCTGCCCCGGGACTGTCTCCTCATTCCTGGCCGCCCTCACCCCGCCTTCCCGACGGGGTGCCGGCACCGGTCACTTCCTCAATCCCCAACCTTCTAAGGCTGCCCCTTCCCAGATCGTCCTCGTTCTCCAAATGTGGTTTCCTGCTTTAGGTAAACCAGGCAAACAGCAGTGTGACCTTGGGTGGATCATCTCATCTTTAAGCCTGTTTCCTCTAAACAGTTGGGTGACTAGGTGTTCCTAACTAGGCTCGTACCCAGTGGATGGAAATAAGAAAGAGTAAATGACTTTTCTGAGTGTAGCTTCCCCGTGAGAAGTGGGTAGAGTAGGGTGCAGGTGCCAGCCTCAGGCCAATGGCTGGGGAATCTGGAAGAGCACCCAGGCACAGTGTACTTAAGGTCCCACGCCCAGAAGCAAGACGTGGCTCTTTCCCTCCCTGTCCACCTTCCTCTGGCTGCCCCTCCCTGTCGCGCTGGACTCTTGGAGTGTTGCTTAGTCCCTGAGAGAAGCTCCATGCACTTTCTAGCAGAGTGGTTTAGAAGGGACATGGGAGTCGCCTTGGGTCTGGTTTTAAGACTTTGGTCCCACAGTTAAGGAGACTTCCTTGCTTTGTTTTGGTGGCCGCATCTGTCAACAGCACCCTTAGCTCCTCCCTCTGTCCCTCCCCACCACGTGATGGAGGCTGTGAGTTGGACATTCCTGTATTTACTTTGTACTCTGATATTATGTAAGTGTCAGCAGTGTTCTTTATTGCCCACGAGTGTAATTCCCAAACAGGAGAGGGCATTCCGGTGACAAAAGAGAGAAATTATGCATTATTTGGAGAGCTCCAACTGGTAGTAGCGCATGGGTCAGTTTGTTTGGGGTCTATGTTGTCAAGAATGTATTGTTTTTGTTCTTTTTTTTGCGGTACTGGGGATTGAACCCAAGGCATTCTACCTCCAAGCTACACCCCTAGCCCTATTTTTTATTCTTTATTTTGAGATAGAGTCTCACTAAGTTGTGGAGTGCCTCACTAGGTAGCTGAGGCTGGCTGCGAACTCCTCGGATCCTCCAGTCTCAGCCTCCCAAATGCTGAGATTACAAGCATGCACCACCACGCTCGGCTGTCAAGAATGTAGACAGGAGAGTTTTTTGGTTTTGCTTTGGTTTTTTTGTGGTGTTGGGGATTGAACTCAGGGACATTCTACCTCTGAGCTACACCCCCAGCCCTATTTTATTTTGAAATAAGGTCTTGCTGGGCTGATGCGGGTCTCACTACTTATTGAGGCTATCCTCAGACCTGCAGTCAATCCTCCTGTCTTGACCTCCCAAGTACTAGGATTACAGGAGTGCAACACCACATCTGACTGACACAAGTTTTCCTACTGTGTTGTTGTTGTTGTGAAATTTCCTTTTTATTCAGTAAGCTTCCATTCCAGTGTCCTTTAGAGTTCACCTTGGCACTCTGCAGATTCACTGTAGGTGCTTCCAGGAGACCAGGTGGCCTTGTTGCTGGGAGAAAGGCTGTTAGGTACACAAATAGGCACAGCAGGTGTGGTCTCTAGTTGCATCATTTGTTGAAGGCTTCATTTTGAGAAGAGTTTTTCTTTGGGTAAGAACATACCTCCTATTTGTTGAGTCTGAAGACAAGATTGTAAATAAAAGATCTCTCAGGTATACAAATCCATGTTTAAAGATTACTATGGTGGAAGCATATTCATTTGTTTTCTGTACAAAATGGCATAATGTGAGAAGCCTTCGCTTATTATAGTTCTTTGCTTAGCATATTTTTTTTTTTTTCAAATCAGCCTTCTGAGCCGGGCGTGGTGGCGCACTCTTGTAATCCCAGCATTCAGGAGGCTGAGACTGGAGGATCCGGGTTCGTGGCCAGCCTCAGCTACTTAGTGAGGCACTCTGCAACTTAGTGAGACCCGGTTTCAAAATAAAGAATAAAAAATAGGGTTGGGGGTATAGCTCGGAGGTAGAACGTCCCTGAGTTCAATCCCCAGTACCGCAAAAAAAAAAAAAAAAAAAAAAAAAAAATCAGCCTTCTGAGGACAAAATGTCAGTTAAGACCTTTAAAAGAAGGGAAACAATTAAAATCTACAGGCAGCTTTTCTAGTGGTTGACTCTACACTTAACAATAATGTTTTGCAAATTCATGTGGATAGCATTAACCTGTAAATTCAGTCAGTGAGAACGATGATGAACACAGCATGTTTTTGTTTCAAGTATGGTGTCAAAAAGTCCTAATATGTTAAGTAAATGCAGTTTGGGCTATTTCCTTTTGTTTTAAAAAGCTGCTTTTATAAACTCAGACTACTTAGCTTTATTTCAAGTTTTTTATAATTGGTTATTTTTAAGATTTGTATAGAAGTTTGTGGAGTCCCTATGACTTTAAAGTCACTGATGTGGAGAAGAGATGTTGGAATCTTGACTCTCGGACCAGTCAATTTTTCAGACTTTTCTCATAGGTTGATACCAACTCTTACAGGGTTGTTGCTATTCTCTCCTCAGTGCTTGGGATCAAGGTAGGGCCTCCCCCATGCTAGGCAAGCGCTCTACCATTGAGCTGTAACTCCAGGCCCTCACAGTCACTGAGTGAAAGGTTACCCACAGACCATCTCTGTAACTACATTTGTATGTCAAGAAATCCTCTGTGGGGCTTAGTTTTGAAGTGTTTCTTGTTATTTTGAGGTAATGCTTAGGTGGTTGGGTGAAGGAAGTCCTCTGAAGCCAAATCAGGTTTTGAAGTAGTTGCTGTAGGAGCCCCAAATACAATTTGTGGTTTTAGTGACAGAAAGCAGTTTTCCTTTGAGTTAAGTCAAGTGTGTTGCCATAGTTTTTGTGGACTGGAGCTAATTTGCCATCCTAAATTTATTTGCATGTTAGAGATTTGTTTAAAGTTAAGCACTTTTTCAAAATAAAAGTTGTGTGTATGAGGCCTTTCAGAAAATGCTGGGGGAAAACAACAATGCTTGTATGAAACAGTTTCTTCTGTGATTGGGAACTTGTACGGCCTAAATGCTGACTTGTATAATTCTTTCTTTCCACAATCAGCGTCCAGAGGACCAGAGGTTGATTTATTCTGGAAAGCTGTTATTGGATCATCAATATCTCAGGGACTTATTTCCAAAGGTACTTTGTGTCACTGCACATTAACTTTACAATGTTTTTAAGCCACCTACAAAGTTGAATTCAGGTTCTGAAGTACCTTTTTATTACTTTTAGCAGGAGAAACGGCATGTTTTGCATCTGGTGTGCAATGTGAAGAGCCCCTCAAAAATGCCAGAAACCAGCACAAAGGTATGTTTTTTCATGACTATAATAATTTGTGTCCTTCAGAGTCCCAAGAGTGGAATAAAGGAAGTTTCGTAACACCTTTTTTTTTTTTGGTGGTACTTGGGGATTGAACCCAGGAGCATTCTACCTCTGAGCTATACCCCGAGCCCTATTTTTTATGCTTTATTTTGAAACAGAATCTCACAAAGTTATGGAGGGCCTCACTAAGTAACTGAGGCTAGTACTGGGATTACAAGTATGCACCACCATGCCTGACTTCATAAAACTTAAGAGAGACCTTATAGCCTTTTTACCAAGTCATATTTTGTTTCTTACCCAGGGTATATCAGGAATTAGGAACTGTGCTATCAATACAAGTGGGAATTTGCTTCAGTAGTAGTAGACTGTTCCTTTAGTGCATGTTGCAAAGTGAAGTTACACATTACACTGTCTGCCGGAATATGATCCTGACCTACAGTTATTGTGTACCTAGAAGACTGAATTAGCAAGGCACTTGACAATGGATTTTTTTCAAATTTAGCACATAAGTTTCCTTTAAGGAACCGTTAATTTTTTATAAAGAGTAAAGTGAATATATGCCCTTTGGGGTTATTTTTGAGGGGGGGAGCGGTATTGGGGATTGAACCCAGGGGCATCCTACCTCCAGGAGCCATGCCTCCAGCTCAGTTTTTTACTTTTTATTTTGAAAACGTCTTTCTAGGTTGCTGAGAGTTTCACTGTTTCTGAGGCTGATTTTTTTTTTTTTTTTTTTTTTTTTTTCAGTACTGGAGTTGGAACCCAGGGACATTCTACCTCTGAGCTACACCCTCAGCCCTATTTTTAGTCTTTATTTTGAAACGGTCTCACTAAGTTGTGGAGGGCCTCGCTAAGTAACTGAGGCTGGCCGCCAACCCTGATCTCCTGTCTCAGCCTCCCAAGTACTGGAATTACAAGCCTGTGCCACCACGCCCGGCTCCTGAGGCTGATTTTGAACCTGTGATTCTCCTATCTCAGCCTCCCAAGTATTGGGTTACAGGCATGCACCACCACTCCTGGCCTCCTTTAGAAATTCTTATTGTGATTATTTATATGGATAGAAAAAGACTACAGTTGTCCGGCGTGGTGGCGCATGCTTGTAATCCCAGTACTTGGGAGGCTGAGACAGGAGGATCCAGGTTTGCAGCCTGCCTCAGCTACTTAGTGAGGCTCTCCGCAACCTAGTGAGACCTTGTTTCAAAATAAAGAATAAAATAGGGGTAGGGGTGTCGCTGGGAGGTAGAATGCCCCTGGGTTCCATCCCCAGTACCACAAAAGAAAAGAAAAAGACTACAATTTTTATTGAGTGATGTCTAAAGACGTATGCTTAACAGTCAAAAGCATTTATTTTTCATTTCATAACATTTGAATATATAGCATTAATCTAATGTGGTGATGCACTGTAAACATATAACTATTTCCTAAAATATCTGAATATAGCAGGAAATTCCCTTTCCTTTGGGTTGTTGGCAGGATTATATTTGTGAATCTTGTTGGTTAACTTCTAGAATTAGTAAACTTAGCATCATAAAATGTGTAGAACATCATCAGGAAGCCTTCTCTTCAGTGATGGCTTCACTGAAAGAGTGAAACTGCAGCATAGTTACTCTAAGAAAAAAAATCTGGATTTTTTTTTCCCCCGCAGTGTTTTCCTATCTATAGGCAGTAGGGCCTCATACATGCTAGGCAAGTGGTCTACCACTGAGCCACACCCCAGTCCTAATACCTTTATGGTGAAATTGTTTTGGACAAATTTCAGAATATTTTTTATATAACACGCATCTATTGACAGGTTCAGAGGTGGGGATGGGGTCATATGCCGTTCACAGCAAGATAATGATTTTAACTTGATTTCAAATAATTGCATCATTTCCTTTGTTCTGATGTTCATATTACACTTAGGTTGCTGAATCCACAGAGCAGCCCAGTGGTCCTAATCAGGGGCAGTATCCTGGGGATTCCTCAAGTGATGGTTTAAGACAAAGAGAAGTTCTTCGGAACCTTTCTCCCTCTGGATGGGAGAACATCTCAAGGTGAGTGTTAAAAAGAAAAAAACACTTTTTTTTTTTTTGAGGTACTGGGGATTGAAACCAGGGACATTCTACCTGCAAGCTACGCCCCTAGCCCTATTTTTTATTCTTTATTTTAAAAGAGGGTCTCACTAGGTTGCGGAGGGCCTTACTAAGTAGCTGAAGCTGGCCGTGAACCCGGATTCTCTGGTCTCAGCCTCCTAAGTACTTGGATTACAAGTGTGCGCTACCATGCCTGGCTAAAAAAACAGGTTTAAACTGCTTATTTGTACCAATTCAAGAATAAGGTGTGATTGCATGTTTATAATCAAAAAACTTTTAAGATGTACAAAATTTTGTTTTATAAAGGGTTTCACTTAATTGAGTGTGGTGTGGCACATGTCTGTAATCCCAGTACGTGGGAGGCTGGGACAGGAGGATTGCAGGTTCTAGGTCAGCCTCTGCAACTTAGTGAGGCCTTCAGCAATCTACTGAGGCCCTATTTTAAAATAAAAAATAGGGCTGGGAGCCGGGTGTGGTGGCGCACGCTTGTAATCCCAGCATTTGGGAGGCTGAGACTGGAGGATCCGGGTTTGCGGCCAGCCTCAGATACCTAGTGAGGCACTCCGCAACTTAGTGAGACCCTGTTTCAAAATAAAGAATAAAAAATAGGGCTGGGGGTATAGCTCAGAGGTAGAATTCCCCTGAGTTCAATCCCCAGTACCGCAAAAAAAAAAAAAAAAAAAAAAAAATAGGACTGGGGGTGTAGTTCAGCATTAGAATGCCCCTGTATTCAATCCCCAGTACCACACAAAAGAAGTTTCACTTTAAAGATCTCTTGTGCATTAATTATTATTAATACACAGCTTGTAGGAATATATAAAAAAGTAGGAGATGCATGTATTGGAAATATAGACATTTTGGCCTCCGTCTGGTTGTGCTTCCCACCATGCTGACCACTTGGTTGCCCTCATGATAGGAAATTAGTGCTGCTGCTGAACAAACACATTGTGTAATTGCTTCGCTAAGTGGTTTTGTGCTTTGTTTATTATAACAGAGACAAAAGGTGAAGAGACTTAAGAACTGTTTTGCCAAGGAGTATATTGTAGATCTAGGGAAAATGCCCTTTCTTTAGCTCAGTTAGAGCTTTTCTTTAGAGCAAAGCCAGAATCGATTACATGCCCTCTGTTTACATTTTACAGCTTTTGGAACATCTTGTTTTTTTGGTACTGGGGATTGAACCCTGGAGCATTCTACCTCCAATCTATACCCCCAGTCCTATTTTTTATTCTTTATTTTGAAGCAGGGTCTCACTAAGTTGTGGAGGGCCTCATTAAATAGCTGAGGCTGGCCATGAACCTGTGATCCTCCTGTCTCAGCCTCCTAAGTACTGGGATTACAAGCGTGTGCCACCACACCCAGCTTGGAACACTTTGCTATAAAAGTACTTTTCAGAAAAAAACAGTATGCTAACTACAGGCTGAAACTCTAACTCTTGAATTCTCCTGTCCTCCTTTTCTTAGTACTTTTTATATTTGATTTTTGGTAAAGCCAGGTATTTAACAAAGGAATACCTTTTTTTTTTTTTTTTTCCTTAATGGAAACTTCAAATATATGCAAAAGCAGAAGGAAATATATGTTCCCTAACCCATCATCCAAGCTCAATACAGATCCAGGTTTTGCCACACTTGTTTCATCTATTGTTTTCCCACCCCTCACTTTTTTTTGAAGTACTTAAAACTAATTCCCAGATGTCTTGCCATTTGTGTCTTCATACTTCAGTATATAACTGTAAAACCTTTTTAGGTACCTTGTACAACAATGCCATCATCAAACCTAACAAAAATTTTTAAAAGACTTTATCATCTTATTTTCATGCACTGCAACTTTTTTTTTGGTACTGGGGATTGAACCCAGAAGCATTCTACCCCCAAGTTATACTCCCAACCCATTTTTTTTTTACTATTTGGAAACAGGGTCTCACTAAGTTACAGAGGACCTTGCTAAGTTGCTATGGCCGGCTTCGGACCTGCAATCCCCTGTCTCAGCCTCCCAAGTACAAGCATGTGCCACCACACCCAGCATGCACTGTAACTTTTTAAGAAATGATTTAAAACAGTATCATAGCAAGACTTGTATTGAAATACTATTTTAGAAATACCCTGGGTATAGAATTTGATTAAAAGACTCTCAGCCTATACACTGGACAATTGTATACATTATTGGATAGAGAAACAAAGCTGCTTCCTTTATTTTGGCTGTACAACTTGAGAAGTGAGGCCTCTATCTGACTTGTTGAATTTCACTGTATTTAAACTTGTTGATTTTACTCGGTAAACTTTTATTGAACAGCTAGTGCCTATATCTCTGCTTAAGGATATGAGATGCCCTGCAGGGATGATTATATAATCTGTAGTCGTTCTGCAGTTCATTATAATTTCACTTTTGTCAAGTGCTTCCAAAGAAGTTCACTGTATAAGAAGCACAGAGCCCAAGATGACTCCTAGATGCCTGCTGGAAGCAGGGGAAGGCTGCTGCCTGACTGGAAAAGCATGAGTTTGGCACCAGTCAGGCCAGGCCTCGAGGCTAGCCTGCTCCTTACTAGCCCAGTGATCTTGTACAAATCCCTTGTCTATTCTGAGCTGTACTCAGGCTCCCCTCTGTAAAATGGGGATGAAATTCCTCCCCACAAGGTTGTTGGGGATGCAACAACCTACATCAGATCCCATATGGTCAGTAAACATGCAAGGGTGATGCTGCACGTACACATAACTGTGCCTCAGTATAGATTCAGATCTAAGGGTGGGAGAGAAATGAGTATTCGGAGGAAGGGAGCGATTTCTTTCAGGAAAGACTGGAGGAAATGTGGCTTTTGCTGTTCTCTATAGGAGGATCAGCGGATTTTGGCTGCAAGTCAAAGACTTAGCAAGTCAAAAGGGAGTGGAATCTACTTAACCTGAAAAGATTTGGCTTATTTTTACATCTGTGCAAAAAAATGCACAGCAGTTCCCCTGTTGATGACATGATGAAAACCTAGTCCAGAACATGGGCTTTTGTTTTCCTGTGGGATGTGAGCCTTGGTAGGTGGGCTTGGTCATTCACCGATTTCTGTGCTTGCGTTGCATAGCTGCATCATATAGTCTACTGTGTAACTACAGGAGGCCTGTTCTTTTATATTTTGAATTATTTATCATAATTTAATTTTTATTTATTGATACTCAATTCAAACTGAGTGTTTTCATTTACATATAGGTCTGAAACTGTTCAGCAGGCATTCCAAGGCCTGGGGCCTGGTTTCTCTGGTTATACAACCTATGGGTGGCTGCAGCTCTCCTGGTTCCAGCAGATCTATGCTCGACAGTACTACATGCAGTAGTAAGTCCTTTCCATCTTGCTGGTTGTGGCCATAGCCCCTGGGAACTGAAAGAAACCCCATCCATGCTAATAATGGAGGGATGAATATATTTTCATCAGTCTCTGCAGAGCCCTGCTCTTTGTGGTTCTATGGTTAGAGTGTAAATGATAGCTGCTTCCTGCATATTGATGCAGAAATGCTTGTGTCTGATACATAGCTTAATGCCTTTATTAGAATATATTGCCTCCTTTTTTAATTTTAAAGTTTTATGAAAATTTTAATTTGCCAATGCACCATAATTTTATATGGTCTTCATACTGAATTCCTGGTGGAATTTACCATGTGGCTTCTTATAGGAGAGGCATTAATAAATATAACTACTAGTAAAGAAGTTCTTCACCAAGTTGAAGAAAATTCAAGTGGTTATGTACCTATTGTTAATTCTTAACAAAGACTCCTATGTAAATAAGGTTATGAGAGCCATAGTTTTCAAAGTACTTGCTCTCAATAGTGTCTGCCTGTTTTTTTGTTTTTAGTTTAGCTGCCACTGCTGCATCAGGAGCTTTTGTCCCATCACCAAATGCACAAGAGATACCTATGGTTTCTGCACCTGCTCCAGCTCCTATTCACAATCAGTTTCCAGCTGAAAACCAGCCAGCCAATCAGAATGCAGCTCCTCAAGTGGTTGTTAATCCTGGAGCCAATCAGAATTTGCGGATGAATGCACAAGGTGGCCCTATTGTGGAAGAAGATGATGAGATAAATCGAGATTGGTTGGATTGGACCTATTCAGCAGCTACATTTTCCGTTTTTCTCAGTATCCTCTACTTCTACTCCTCCCTGAGCAGATTCCTCATGGTCATGGGAGCCACCGTTGTTATGTACCTGTAAGCAAACGGTTTCTCTTTTTTTTCTTTACTGCAAATTGTACTCTCCTGTGACTCAAGTACATATTTTCTCCTTCAAGCAGTCTCAGTCATTATTGAAGGAGATGTATTTAAATAGTATGTCATCCGAGCACTTTCAATGTAAGGAATTCAGGGCTTGGTTGTGTATTGCCTAGAACACATTAATTGTGTGCTAATACAAGAAGAATATTCTCCTCTTTTCCTGTAAGTTACATTCCAAGCTCATGAACCACAATAATATTTAGCCATACTGAAGCATAGACAAGAAAAATTTTATTTTTATTTATTTTTCTTGCGGTACTGGGGATTGAACTCAGGGGCATTCTACCTCTGAGCTATACCCCCAGCCCTGTTTTTTATTCTTTATTTTTTTGAAACAGGGTCTCACTAAGTTTCGGAGTGCCTCACTAGGTAACTGAGGCTGGCGACGAACCCAGATCCTCCGGTCTCAGGTGTGCCACCACGCCTGGCTGAAAAATTGTATTTTAAATAAAAATATTTATCAGGCTATAGCTGCTTTCCATATTAAAGGTCAGGCACTGACTTAGCATAGCTCTGAAGGGCCAAGGAATGTTCATCGACCTGATATTTGGCTTTAGCTATCGTCTAGATCAGTGGTTCCCAGGAGGGGGGTAACCTCTCCTCACCCCCAGGGATCGTTAGGCAATGTCTGGAGACATTTTTAGCTGTCAAACTAGAGTGAGCAGTCCTGCTAGCATCTCGTGGATAGAGCAAGGGATGCTACTAAATTTTCTGTAATGCATGAGACAGTATATAAGACCAATGGATCACTAGTGCCAAAATTGAAAAAGCCTGGCCTGGAGTGATAGGACTTTGTGGTTGAAACTGAAAGGAGAAATTTTTCTTTTATAATAAAAATAGATTCTTATTTTAGCTTCTTTTTTTAAAAATAATTGGGAAATACAGCCAGATGTGATGACATACAATTGTAATCCCAGAACTTGGGGAGGCTGAGACAGGAGAATCACAGGTTCACAGCAAGCCTTAGCAACAGGCTCTCTACAACTTGTTCAGACCCTGTTTCAAAATAAAATAATTTTAAAAAGTAGGGCTGGGGTTGTAACTCAGAGGTAGAATGTCCCTGGGTTCCATCCCCAGTACCACACACAAAAAGGGGGTGAGAAATATTTAGAGTAATGTAACACTCATATATCCACAATGATTGATCACATTTTGTCATATTCATTTCAAGACTTGAATTTAGTTGAACTTTTCAAGTAAACTTTTAGCCAATTCTTTCTGTAATCCCTGACCAATTTAGCTCATTATTACATTACAATTACAGCTTTATGGGAGTATATTCTTCTCCTCTGTTCAGGTTTTCAAGTGAAAGGTATAGTTTAGAGAAATCTGTTAAGCACATACTATGTGTCAGATGCTGTTTTGTTGCCAACAAATAAAACACAGCTCCTGCCTTCAAGGACCTTTCAAACCAGTGCAAAAATCTAGGAGACAGTGTGATAGGATAATCCTGCAGATGGTCTTGCCATGAGCTAGTCATGGCGCCACCATGATCAGAGGAACGGAGCCTTAGATTCTTGGGTAGATCCCACTGTGATGTTAGCTAAGATGGACTTTTATTGTGCTTCCTTTGAAGGCATCACGTTGGGTGGTTTCCATTTAGACAGAGGCCTGTTCAGAACTTCCCGAATGATGGTCCTCAGGAAGCTGTGAATCAGGACCCCAACAATAACTTACAGGTATGAAGCCTTTGCTGATGCCAGGCAAGCTGCACGTGTTATACCAAGCTCTCCAAACTGTTTTATCAGACTTAAGTATTTCATGATTTTTTTTTTCAAATTTATTTTTTTAGAACAGCGTCTTTTTAAAACTTTGAATATGCCATAAAAGCCATCAGGTATTTTTGTCATGTAGCAATTGGCATTTTAGCATATGCAGATAATGTTTTTTTCAATCCACGTTTTGAGATTCAGTGGTCTATAACAACTTGTTATGCCATGGAAACTAATGAATTATGCACATAAGCATGTCTCACAAAATAGATTTCTTGGAAAATATCATACAGAAATAGAATTTTTGTAAGATAGAATAATCCTAAAAGATATACTTTGTAATAAAAACTGTCTCTGTAGTATGTTTTCACAACTCTGGGTTTCTGGTGTTGGTGTTTTAACTCAGAGCACTGCCAAAATTAGAAGAATATCTCTATTTAATGAAGTGGTTAGTTACTAGTATAATTATAGTTGAAGATCAGGTTACTACTTTTGCTCTGATATTTGCTGCCAGGAATATTTGAACTATGAAAGGTCCTTGGCTCAGTTGTGTTGTGGAAGCCTGGGAAGAGCCTCACTCTGGTTGGCCTGCCTGCCTGGCTGCTTGTCTGGAGCAAGGGAAAGGGATTTACCCTGTCTTCTCCTGATAATACATTGTTTTCTCCTTGTGTTTCATTACCTGTAGGAAGGTGCCGATCCTGAAAGTGAAGACCCCAACCGCCTCCCTCCAGACCGGGATGTGCTGGATGCTGAACAGACCAGCCCTTCATTTATAAGCACAGCGTGGCTTGTCTTCAAGACTTTCTTTGCCTCTCTTCTTCCAGAAGGCCCTCCAGCCATAGCAAACTGATGGTACTTCTGGTCTATCAGCTAGAGGCATTGACAGGCATGGACTGGATCGTCTGACTCCAGCTAGATTTCTTCTCCTGGACGTACATGACACAGAGTCATTAAAAACTTACAAAGATGATGATAGGCTTTTGCAAGTCAAGCAAAAGCAAAAAGTAAGACATGAAGCCATGATACAAATTGGTGAACAAAAAATGCCCAGGGCTTCTCATGTCTTTATTCTGAAGAGCTTTAATATATACTGTATGTAGTTTAATAGGCATTGTAAGTAGACGGCATTAGGTGTCGCATGTTTATGCCTGAGGAACTTTCCCAGATGTGTGTGTCTGCATGTGTGTTTGTATATAGAAGTCATAGATGCAGAAATGGTTCTGCTGGTACGATTTGATTCCTGTTGGAATGTTTAAATTACACTAAGTGTATTACTTTATATAATCAATGAAATTGCTAGACATGTTAGCAGGACTTTTCTAGGAAAGACGTATGTATAATTGCTTTTTAAAATGCAGTGCTTTACTTTAAACCAAGGAGAACTTTGCAGAGGTAGAAACCTTTGCTGGGTTTCTGTTCAATAAAGTTTTATTATGAATGGCTGTGGCAGAGACTCCTGTTATCCTAGCGGTATACTCTGTGACCATTAAGTTGCTGATTTTTAAGTAACCTGACTGCTTTTTATAAAAGGACTGTTTATACCATGAAAGATGATTTTACTGAGACTATACCTGTGTTTGCCTCCATTTCCTGACTTACACATTACTGGCTTATTAATGTAGGAATCCACCAAGGCTAAATTTCCCAAATTTCAAGTCAGTGGCATTAAGTACCTTCTGCTTGGCAATTCTGTAGCAGTTTCACCTGCTCAGATAGCATGCTTTTGTAAGCTGACCTTACTTTTGTGATTATAATCCTTTTAAGTATTAATTTAATACTTAAATTTAAGTATTAAATTAATCCTAAAAGTATTAAATACTAAAAGTATTAAATTAATCCTAAAAGCAAAGTTCTGGGTGTCTTCACAAGTAATGTTATAGGTAGAATGCTAAAGACTTGGCCACATTCTGTGTGTTTGTGTGTGTGTGTGTGAGTGACAGAGAGAGGGAAACACATACACAGAAACAGAGACAGATACTGGGGATTAAACTTAGTAATGTTCTACCTTTGAGCTGCACCCCCAGCCTTATTTTATTTTGAAGTAGGGTCTTGCCAAGTTATCACACACTGGCTTCGAACCAGCAATCCTCCTGTCTCACTCTACCAAGTACTGCGATTATAGACCTATGCCACCACACCCAGCTCTGATCACATTCTTTTTGGCAAAGTAAATTGGCCTTTGATATGGTTGTGATCACTTAAATTAATCTTTACTAGGAATATCTTAAACATCAAACAGAGGTCCCATGAACCATTCATAGCAAGATGCTGGGTGGATACAAAGATGTTGTCTGTATGGTTGTGCTTTCAAAAGTTAACCATGATGATTATGTGAGGAATTAAGTGATAAAGTATAAAATAACAGCGTGTCTCAGGAACAGAAGAGCTATCAGAAGACTGATGTTGACGAACTAAATGATATTTTGCTTGAAGGAAGAAAAGGCTTGAGACTGGAGCTTTTTAAAGTCAAGAAGAGTCACAGCAAGAGCAGAGCACAGCCTTGCACTGCCCATCTTGACAAACAGCTGAATTTGAATCATGCTTGGGAGTTAGGTCTTGGTGGTTGAAAAAAAACAATCACTAAGAGGTAAGGCCGTCTCCCATTTGGCAAGGGACCTTAGGCACCTGGTGCCCATCTCCTTTCCTAGTAGCAGAACCATGCCCCTTGTGCTGTCAGTTAAACTCCGCATTGCTGGACCTCAGAATCAATAGTGCCAGCTAATTTCATACACTTTAGTTTGAAGTGTCAAACGACATGGTCATCCAGAAACTCCCCTTTTATAAGGACCCAGTTACGAGTATCAGATGGGGATATTTTGTCTGGTTCTATTGCCGCATCCTGCCGTGAACTGCCAGTGTCCTCTTTACGCCTAGGAATAGAGTCATCAGTGCCATTAACATCTAATCAGCAACAAATTTCAAAAGCCTCACCAATTCAAAATACTCATCCTTAAAATTCTGTTACTCTAGAACCACTCTTGGCACTGAAATCTGTTCACAGTTCTACCAGAGAAAACAGAATAAGGATCTAGTAGTCGCTCCACACCGCATTGGTGAGGGATATCTATCTGATAACCAAGATGGCTCTAAGTGACTAGTGGGCAGGTAGTGGACACACTGGAGAAAGGGATGATTCACACCTGGTGAAAATGAGGTTTCCTCATGCTACTCGAATGGGTGCACAAGTTTTTTTTTAAAAAACCATGAGTTAATTTCTGTAAACTTCCATATATCTTTGAACTATAATTTTCTGTGGGTAACTGGAACCATAGACAACGGGGACTACTGTATATTTTCTGTTGGTTGCAAAGAATTGGTTTATATGATTGTGGGGGCTAGATAGGCAAGTCTGAATCTTAAAGTGAATTGGCAGGAGTTGATGCTGTCCCCAGGCCTAAGTTCTTCCTCAGGGAAACCTCAATTTTGCTTTTAAGACCTTTTATCTGAGAAAGAAAAGGGTGAGTCCAGGGCTTCTAATTCCCAGCTCAAGTTCTATACAAGTGACCTGAAAGCTTCTATGTCTGCCCCAAAAGAAACCCATATTTCCTGAGTAGCTGCAGGGCTAAGATTTCTGAAAACAGCCCGAAGTTTCATCTTGGAAGAGGCTGAATTACAATGCAAATTGAATGCCCAACCCAGCAGGGTGTCTTCTGGATATTAAGCAGGTGGGATGATGGTGGAAGAAACAAAGTTTGATCAGGCTGAATTTTTTGATACATGCTCACTAAGGAGAGGTCCTGGGTTTAATACTTTGGCATGAGAGGTTAGGAAGGGTTCTAAGAGTTTGGTTGGCTGATACCAGGACCCAAAGGTGGTCTACACTACAAGCCACACCCTTTATATGCAACTGATGCATGCCCAGCACCCCATCTCCAACTAATCATTCCCACCCACTAATGTTTCTGCCACCTCCCAACAGTGCCTTCAGCTGGGGATCAAGCCTTTAGCACACAATCTTTGGGTGACATAAGATCCAAACCATAACATCCCTGAAGGACAGTTGTGAAGGGGAGTCTTCCCTTTGGGCAGAACTTTGAGCAGTGCATGATTCGCTTTGCTTGGAAGGAGAAATAGCCAGAGATGTAAGTTCTCGTGGGCTATGGCCAGCAGTTTGGTTTGTTGGTCAGGGATTTGAAAGGAACATGACTGAAAAATTGGTGACACGTGGTCTGGGAGAGAGGTATATATAGATCTTCCTGAATAGGTGAAGAACATGATATTTGTGACCCCTATGAATTCTCACTAAAAGGTGACCTCGGCAGAAGGATTTTAATAAGTATTAGGGTGGCCTGTTTATGGATATCAATTAGCTTCCTTCCCTAGCCACTCCTGTCATTGTCCAATGGACTCATGAAAAAGTGGTCGTGTTGGCAGGGATGGAGGTTATGCTTGGGCTCAGCAACACAGACTTCTACTCAGCAAGGCCAACCTGACTATGGCAACTGAGATGGATACTAAGTCCCTGATCTAACCCCATTGCCCAGGGTAATCAGCTGGCTTGGTGGCAGGTTTATTATATCAGACAACTTCCATGGAAGGGGCAGCTCTGTGTTCTTGCGAGTTTAAAGTTCCTCCGGATGTGGATTTTTCCCTGCATGCAGTGTTTCTGCTGAAATTGTCATCTATGGACCTAACTAGATGTCTTATCCATCATTCTGGTATTCTAAACACCATTGTTTCTGATCAAGGAACTTATCTCACAGCAAATGAAATGTGGCGATAAGTCCTTGCTTGTGGAATTTGCTGGTTCATCATGTTCCCATTGTACTGAATAGTGACAACCAAAATGCATGCCCTCCTGAAACCTATGAATGTGACCTTCCTTGGAAATAGAATGTTTGCAGAGATTATCAAGTTAAAATGAGGGTATACTGGATGGCCCTGGAAGAAGAGGGAAATCTGGACATAGACATAGAGGAAGATAGCCTTGAGAGACAGAGGCTGAACTTCCACTGCCACAGCCAAGTAATGCCAAGAGAATTGCCAACAGCTATCAGAGGGCAGAAGAGGCAAGAAAGAGTCCTCCCTAGAGACGCAGGAGAATGGTCCTGCTGACACCTCGATTTCAGCTTCCAGTCTCTAGTAGAACTGTGAGAAATCAGATGTGTGTTGTATAAAGCCACCCAGTTTACAATCATTTGTTTGGAAGCCCAAAGAAACCCGTAGACCAGTTATCCTGAAGCAGCTGTCTTGACAGACCAGTAGGATGCCCTTATGGAGACTTGCAGTGCCAGCCAAGTGGCACACCTTTTAGGGCTGGGGCAGTCTCAGTAGGCTCTGTATGCTCTAAATCAGAGTCTAAGGTGTTGGTGTTTGTCCCATAGCACGGATCACCCCTGGAGACCCTCCAGCAAAGTTTTGCTTCTGGCCGGGTGTGATGGCACACACTTGTAATCCCAATACTTCGGAGGCTGAGACTGGAGGATAGGGGTTCATGGCCAGCCTCAGCTACCTAGTGAGGCACTCCGCAACTTAGTGAGACCCTATTTCAAAATAAAGAATAAAAAATAGGGCTGGGGAGTGTAATGGGGGTAGAATGCCCCTGAGTTCAATCCCCAGTACCACACACACAAAAAAAATTTGCTTCTGTTCTCCACACCCTTCTCTTCCGCTGGCCTAGAGGTTTTAGTTCCTATGGAGTATGTTAGCTTTTTAGGGCTGTCATAAGAAACTCCCACAAACTTAAAACAATTCTCTTTCAATTCTGGAGGCTTGAAGTCTGACATCACGGTGTTGGAAGGTTGCTGAAGGTTGGGAGAATCCATCCTGGGTCCTTTCCTGGCTTCTGGTGGCTGCCAGCATCCTTGATGCTTTCTAGCTTGGGGCTGAATTACCCCAATTTCTGCCTCCCTCACTTCCTGGCCTTGGTCCCTCTTCCTGTGTCTCTGTGTTCTCACATAGACTTCTTATAAGGACACCAACCCTTGGATTTAAAACTGCAAAGACCCCATTTCCAGATAAGGACACATTTCTGGGATTCCAGGGAATATGAACTGTAGGGAGGGGTTGCTATGGTCTAAATTTGTCTCCCCCAAAAGTTTCTACATTGGAAACTTTTTGACTTTGTGTTTTTGTGGTGCTTGGGACTGAACCCAGGGCCTCATGCAGGCTGGGCTACCACCGAGCTATCACCCCTGCCCCTGTGTAAGAAACTTCACTTCAAATTCATATGTTGGTGGTGTTTGGAAGTGAGTCCTTTGGGAGGTAAGGAGTAGGGGTTAAGGAGTTCATAAGGGTGGGGCCCTTGGAATGAGATCAGTGGATTTCTTTCTTTCTTTTTTTTTTTTTTTTAGCGGGATTGAACTCAGGGGCATTCTACCTCCAAGCTACACCCCCAGCCCTATTTTTTATTCTTTATTTTGAAACAGGGTCTCACTAAGTTGAGGAGTGCCTCACTAAATAGCTGAGGCTGGCTCGAACCCAGATCCTCCGGTCTCAGCCTCCCAAATGCTGGGATTACAAGCGTGTGCCACCATGCCCGGCTGGATCAGTGGTTTTCTAAGCACAGAAAGAGGCCTGAGTTTACAGCTCCCTTGCTCTCGCCACATGACCCCCTCCCGCCCATGTTATGGCACAGCAAAAAAGCCCTCTAGACCACGTGCTGGCTCCTTGGCCAGCCTCTTGAACTCTGAGATAAATAAACCTCTATTCTTTATAAAGTACCTAGCCTGTAATATTCTAGCATAACAACAGAAAAACAGATTAGGACAAGTGATATAATTCAACCAATGCCTGGGAGAAATGCTTCCATCAGAAGACAGAAAAATAATTGCAGAGACCTGGGAGCTGAGAGTGTTATCGGCCACCTTGCACTCCTCATGCCTCTGAATTAACAGGCTGAGAAGGGAGTTGCAGTATTAACCTTGATTACTGGGAGGAAATTGGGTTGTCACTACACATAGGAGGTAAGGAAGAGGACGTCTGGAATACAGGAGGCGCCTCAGGTGTCCTCCTAGTGCCACACACTTGTATTATAGTCCACAGGAAACTAACAGCCCAAATTGGGCAGGTCTGTGAATGGCCCAGACCCGTTAGGAATCTAAAGAATCAACAGGAGCCGGGCGTGGTGGCGCACACTTGTAATCCCAGCATTTGGGAAGCTGAGACAGGAGGATCCGAGTTTGCGGCCAGCCTCAGCTACCTAGTGAGGCACTCCGCAACTTAGTGAGACCCTGTTTCAAAATAAAGAATAAAAAATAGGTCTGGGGGTATAGCTCGGAGGTAGAATGCCTCTGGGTTCAATCCTCAGAACCGAAAAAAAAAAAAAATCAACAGGTAGAAAACCACCACTGGTCGGGGTGCTGACTGAGGGCATGAGGGGTGAGGAATAGGTAGTGGAAGAAGGTGGTTATTAATACCAACTACAACCATACGACCCACTTCAGAGATGAGGAATGTCATTGCCATGAGTATTTCTTCTTTATTTTGTTACGAGTATCTTGTACACACTTGTATGTGTTTTGTATGTGTGCAGATATAATATTTTTAGTTTCCTCTCTGTCATCCCCTATCATCTAACATAAGATGTATTAATAAGTGTTGACTTTACCTCCCAGCATTTAAGCTACAGGACATCAGGGAGAAGAGGGGCATCACCCCAGGACTTTGAACCATCTTCTGGGGAGAGGGTTGAATGCAGGGCAGATGGTCATGTTAGGTGGGAGCATGACTTTGTTATCACCTTTATCCGGAGATTATGTGTGGTTTGAGAAGACATGTATGGGTGTCAAATTGACAAAGAAATGAGCTGTGACGGTCAGTCTTGTGTGTTAACGAGGCTGGCCCAGCTATCCAAACTCTCAGCTCAGTGTCCTGGTGGAGGTGTTTTGCAGGGGATGGTCCTTGGTAAACTGGATAGGCCTCATTAAATAAGCTCAAAGACCTAATTACAAAGAGAATTCCTTAAGGAACAAAGCTCTTGTCTGTGGACTGCAGCCTCTGCTCCCTCCTGCCGCCTCACCCTGAAATCTCAGACCTTCCTAGCCAGCTCCACGATCCAGTTACGACAGACAGACATGCACGCACACCCACAGCACTCCTGTTGCTTATGTGCCTGGTAGAAGCAGCCTAACGCAAGCCCCCCTCCAGAGGTTATGGGTCCAGCTTCTTGTCCTCCTAGGGCACATCTGCCAGTGGAGGTTGCTCCAGGCAGGTGGTGTCACTTGTTCAGAGTCAGCTGCTTTTTCTCCAAGCTGTGGCTCAGACCGAAGGCATGTGGGGCCGGCTCCATCAAAGGCCTGAGGCTTCCCATTCCAGGAAGCAGCCTCGCAGACTGGAGGAAGAGGCAGGCCTTACTGGAAGGATGTCACTGGGTGGGAGTGCTGGGATATAAGTACTAAAGAGGTGTGGGGTGGGGGCAAGCTGTCTTCAACTTGGTGACATTCAAGAGTGGTACCACCGCCTGGCTGTAGGGCTGGACTCTGTTGTCCATTATGCACATGTGAATGTGTGTGCTCAAGCGCATAGGTGCTTATAAACACAGGCATCTGAATGTGTGTCCACAGAGCATGTGCACAATATAATCAACACTAAACGATCAATACTGGGGACCCACCTGGTGCCAGGGGTCCCCTGCCCTCTTGGAGTTTACACCCTAAGGAGTCATCACACTACAGCAGGGAACAAGTGGACATAAAATGACAAGTGCTGGCGGGGGGAGGGGGAAAGCATGGGAGGAAAAGGAATTATGGGGTGGGACATTTCAGGAAGCTGTGGTTTGGGGGGAGTGTGAATGCTTAGACAGTGGTCAGAGCAGGGCTCTGAGGAGGTGACACCTCAGCGACAAACTGAAGCAAACCAATCAAAGATCTGGGAGAGAAACCTTCCAAGTGGCAAGAACTGAAAGTGCAAAGGCCCTGGGGTAGGAACAGTGGCATAGCATGTGTCTGCATGGTGGCACATAGCTAAACTGAGCCAAGAAAAGGGGTGGGGAGATGAGGTCCAGAAATGGGCGGAGCCAGATCACAGGGTGGGGCAGGCCAAAGCAGGGATTGTGAGCCTACCAGTGAGATGGGAGCTGTTTGGAGGAGTCAGAACAGCACAGTGCAATGGCTTGTCCTTCAAGGAGCTGGAATTTTAGAAAGAAAAGAGGCAAAATAACCCAAGTACAGCTATAGACCACACAAAGACATTCCTGATGACAGAACGTGTGTCCTTCAGTGGTCCCACAGATGACAGTGCCTAGTGCTGTAGCTGGCTGAGTCTGTGAGGTCATTCTATTACGTTCACACAACAACGAAGCCTCCTAATGACTCATCTCACAGAACATTTCCCGCCTTAAGCAACACATGACCAGACAGAGGTGCAGGAGGAAGATGAGCCCACTGAGAGCCTGCAGGGACAGCAAATGCAGCTCTCGGGGCAAGCAGAAAGGGGGGTGGAGCAGAGACCGCGGATGGAGGGAGGAGGCAGGGGAGCCTGGGAGCATGAGCGGAGGGCAGGGCGAGGCGCCCCATCCTGGTGGCACTGGAGGGAAACAGGGTGGGGATCCCTGGGAAGGTAGGTGGTCTTGTCTGATCACACCCTTGGGCAGTTGGCCCAAGAGCTGAGGCAGTTTGTAGGGCTGAGGTCAGAGACGTCCCTGGGGAAGGGAAGGGACAGTTACCAGGTGACTATTTCCTCTGTTGTCTTCTCGAAAGAAGGAGTTCATTCGAGAGACCCAGAATAAATAAAAAAGATTTAATGAGCAAAGTGAGTAGACAATTTTAAGAGAGGAAGCCATCCTGGGTGTGGAGGCACATGCCTGTAATCCCAACACTTGGGAGGCTGAAACAGGAGAATTGCAGGTTTGGGGCCAGCCTTAGCTGGCCCCTGTAAGACCCTGTTTCAAAAAATTAAATTAAAATAGGACTGGGGTTGTAACTCAGAGGTAGAACACCCCTGGGTTCAATCCTCAGTACCACAAAGGGAGAGAGAGAGAGGGAGAGGAGAGAGAGAGGGAGAGAGAGAGAGAGAGAGAGAAGAGGAGGGGAGGGGAGGGGAGGGGAGGGGAGGGGAGAGGAGAGGAGAGGAGAGGAGAGGAGAGGAGAGGAGAGGAGACCATATTAGAAGGGGATATGCTCTAGAGAGTCCATTCAAGAGTGGAAATGGAGCCAATGCAATGGTGCACACCTGTAATCCTAATACTTGGGAGGCTGAGACAGGAGGAGAACAGGTTCAAGGATAGCCTCAGCAACCTAGTGAGACCTTGTTTCAAAATAAAAAATAAAAAGGAGCCAGGCATGGTGGTACACGCTTGTAATCCCAGCATTTGGGAGGCTGAGACTGGAGGATCCAGGTTTGCGGTCAGCCTCAGCTACTTAATGAGGTCCTCCGCAACTTAGTGAGACCCTGTTTCAAAAACAAAAAGAATAAAAAATAGGGCTGGGGGGTGTAGCTCAGAGGTACAATGCCCCTGGGTTCAATCCCCAGTACCAAAAAAAAAAAAAAGAGTGGAAGTGGTGTGGGTCTTCCATACGGCACGTTTTCACACTGGGTCTGGAACCCTCCTGCATTTAGGGCAATTACTGCAATCTAGTACCACAGCTTGGTGCTCCTGCACTAAATTTGCCATGTTGGAGCATTCCTCATCAGTGTCTAAGTGAAACAGGTGGAGGTGGCGGTGTCTCGTGGCAATGTCAATGATATTGTAACGGCATGGTAATTGCCAGAGGTTACTCTCAGGCGAGCTCGGGTGTTGGTGTGCATGCATTAAGTCTGGCCAAACTGGTATTTTAGTTTCCTGATACTGCTGTGCTTTCACCACAGCTGGGTGGGGAATCTATGAATCCTTTCTCCTAAAGAGTCTGTCCCAGTCCTTCCCGGCCCTACTCATCTCTAGCTTAACCACCTAACAGGAGCAGGCCTGGTTTGGGCCCCAGCTGAGAGGCCTGGGCAAAGCCTCATTAGCTCTCTGAGCTCCTGCTTCCTCGTCCACGACCTAGACCTTAACACATGCAAACCTGCTCTGCCGCTGCACAGGGCTCACGAAGATCCAGGGAAATGATGGCAAGCTTTCCCAAGGTGACAAAGGTGACACAGGTACAAGACCACACTGGATGGAAGGACACTTTAACAAAG
>PVLC010001524.1:0-12344 GCA_004027655.1 Graphiurus murinus | reverse complement strand
TGCGCCACCATGCCCGGCTACAAAGGGTGATTTCTAACTATATTAGATAACCGTTTTTCCATTTAAAGTAAGGATATCAAATTCCATCTTAAAGTACATTTAAGTAAGAGAATGAGTCTATTTATTTATTCTTGGCACTGGGGATAGAACCCAGCAGCATTCTGCCTCCAAGCTACACCCTCAACTCTTTTTATTTATTTATTTATTTTTATTTTGAAACAGGATCTTGCTCAGTTGCTGAAAGTCTTGTTCAATTACTGTGTGCTAGAACTTATGATGCTCCTGTCTGAGCCTCCCAAGTATTGCCATTACAGGTGTGTGCCGGACTGAAGGAGTAATTTTAAAAGATTAAACAAGAGTCCATTGCATATGCAGAAAAGTCAGAAATCCTGACTATAGTTCCTGAATGGTGGACATACACAAAACAAACAGTAAACACTAAAAGCTCCGTGAATATAGAGCCCATGAAAATGTTTTGAAAAAATGAGGTCGATGCCACCATGTTTGTGTGCATTTGGGGGTGGATGCCATGAGTGTGCATGTATAGGTGTGTGGGTGTGCAAGTCTCACGGCAGATGTAGCTGGTGGTGTGTATATATCTGTGCACACATTCACATAAGGTTACCTGTGTGGAAATGCCTTCTCCTGACACGCAGCACTACCCAGACTACGCCATGCAGGAAGCCTGGGGCTGGCTGGTCACCAGCCACCAGGGGGCAGAAGCTGGCTGGGTGGGTTGCTTCTGCCAGCCACAGGCTTCTGCCCGCAGCCTCTGGAACTTCTCAGTCCCTGTGCTGGGTCATGCAGGGTCTGCTCTGAGCTGGCACCAGAGGCCTTCTGAGCCTCTGTCCTGTCTCCATCTCCTCTGGTCCTTCCCCAGGTCTCTGCAATAGCCAGTAAGTAGCTCCTGGCTGAGGCTTCCTGGAAGGCCTAGGGCTCAGAAAGCAGACCTGCTGTCATAGGGTATGTTGGGACCTGGGGAAACCCTAGGTGGTCCTATGGGATCTTGGGGGAAGGGATGCTTCTGGCCCAACCCACCTGGGTTCCTGAGTTGCTGGTACTGGGGCCTCTGGGAGCAGGACTGGCCTGGCCACCTCTGGCTCTTCCGAAGTCTGGGCCCTGTTGGGTCCCTTTCCTGGGCTCTCTGTGGCTACCCGTTATCTCTGCTCTCAGCCCTAGACCTATTCAGAACACTGCCAGTCCCCAGGCCCTTCCCTGGCTTGTGGGAAGCATGCTACTCCAAGGCGGGCACAGAGAAGCAGCTAGGCCCACACCCAGAACCACTGCCTGCCTCCTGCCTGCAAGATCGACCAACCTGGCGGTGGCGTCGGCACCCACAGGACTCACTGGTCTTACATTTCTTCTACAGCAAATGTTTCCTGAAGCCCTGCTCAGTGCAGGCTCATTCAGGAGCTCATTGTCAAGGGGACAGGCAGCCCCTCCACTGCCAGCCTCGGAGGACCTAGACCTCACTGGGGCACAGCAGAGAGAGTGGTGATAAGCCACGGGACAGAGGACTCAGGCCAAGCTCAATGCTAAGCTCTTCCCATGGGATAGCTCAACTGTTCCCATGACCACCCTGAGGGTGGAGACATGCCCCATGGCACAGCTGAGGATGCCAAAGGCCGAGGGGTTCAAGGACTGTCCAGGATCATGCTGCAGTGAGTGGCCCAGCAGGTCTACCACGTGGCACGCCCCCATCCAGTAGTTCCGCTGCTTCGTTGGAGACCTCCAGGCATGGTGGTCTGTAGTTGCCTGAGCCCAAATGTGGAGAAGCTGGGCACCGCCCTGGGTGTCCCCCATCCCTACCCTAAGTGACCAAGTGAACAGGTATCTGCCCTTCCAAATAATCCTCTACAGAACCACGTACACATAACCAGTGTGTGGGCTTCATCATCATTGTCTCCTTCACAGAAACGGGTCATATTAGTGTCGCCTTCCTCGTCCTGCATTCTGCATTCATGGATTCAAACAACCTCAGGTGGGAAATATATATATTTTGAAATGTGATGTTCTTGCTGATGTGTACTATGTAGTAAAACTACAATGGTTGTACCTGTACCGAATATGTATTGACCTTTTTTCCCTTGTCATTATTCCCTAAACAACATAACATAACAATTATTCACACAGTATTTACATTATCCTAGGTATTAAGTAATCTAGAGATGACTTAAAGTATATGGAACCAGGGTTGGTGGTATATGCCTGTAATTCCAGTACTTGGGAGGCTGAGACAGGAGGATTGCAGGTGAGAGACCAGCCTCAGCAATAACAAGACTCTCAACAACCTAGTGATACCCTGTTTCACATCAAAAAGTAAAAAAGGGCTGGGTGTGTGTCCCTGGGAGGTAGAATGGTCCTGGGTTCAATCCCCAGTACCACGAAATAAAAAATAAAAGGAAAAAAAGTATATGGGGGGATATGCTCAGATTATATACAAACACTGCACCACTTCATATAAGGGGCTTAAGCATCCTGGAATTTTAGTTATCTGCGGGGTCCTGGAATCAGCCCTGTGGCGCCTGAGGGACCATTGTATATGCTTTTCTCCTTTGATGACACTGTGATAGGCTGAATAATGGCTCCTCACCCCCCATCAAAAAAAGAGAGAGCCTTCAACTAATTCCTGGGACCTGTGAATTTACTTTATATGGGGAAAAAAGATTTTGCAGATAAAGTTAAATCCCAACATTTGGGAGGCTGAGACCAGAGGATCTGGGTTCGCAGCCAGCCTCAGCTACCTAGTGAGGAACTCCGCAACTTAATGAGACCCTGTTTCAAAATAAAGAATAAAAAATAGGGCTGGTGGTATAGCTCGGAGGTAGAATGCCCCTGAGTTCAATCTCCAGTAGCACACACACACAAAAAAGATGTTTGGATGGAGAGCTTATCCTGAAATAGCTGGGTGGACCCTAAACACAATCACAAATGTCCTTATAAGAGAAGCAGAGGGAGATTTGATACAATCAGAAGAGTAGAAGCCAAGGTGACCACAGATACAGAGTTCAGAGGTGATGTGGCCTTCAACAGTCACCAGAAACTGCAGGAGACAAGGAGCAGATTCACCCAGGGCCTCCAGAGAGAGTGTGTTCCTGTGAACACCTCAATCTGATAACACTACAGTGTTATCAGACTTTCAAAATGCACTATAATTAACTAATTAATTAATTTTGCGGTATTGGGGATTGAGCCTGGGGGCATTTTACCTCCAAACTACACCCCCAGCCCTATTTTTTATTCTTCATTTGGAAACAGGATCTCACTAAGTTGCAGAGGGCCTCACTAAGTAGCTGAGGTGGGCCTTGAACCTGTGATCCTCCTGTCTCAGCCTCCCAAGTACTGGGATTACAAGCATGCACCACCATGCCTGGCTCAAAATACATTTTAAAAATATACCTTCTGTCCTCTGGAACTGGGTGAGAATGAATTTCTGTTGTTTTAAGTTACTGAGCTGTTACAAAAGCCACAAGAAACTAATACAGGCTCCAAAAGACTGGGAAGGGCATATTATCAAATAATAACAAAATAATAACATTGATAAAACCATAATTTTAAATAGCAGAACACAGAACAGCATGTGCAGTATGAGCCCATTTTTGTAAAAGATTCGTGCGTGTGTGTGTGTGTGTGTGTGTGTGTGTACCTACACATTTAAAGAAAAACATTAGGGTAAAAACCATCCATGTAATTATCCCAGCAAGATATCTTCCTGGCAGTTTATCCTAAGGAAATAATCAAGGCCTTGTGGAAGGCGTACAAGGCATACACACAAAGACACTCAATCCAGGACTATTCAGCACCATAAGCTGTTGGAAGCAATACAGATGTTCAACTTTGGGGTCTAGTTCAATAAATCATAATGTGGCCACTGAGCAGAAGGCTGTGCAAATTACTAAATAAAGATCTTGTACACATGTACTTATTTTTATAGAGGGATCATCTTGATATGCTGCATAAAAGGCACTTATAAAATACTATGTATAGTATGATCCTATATAAAAACAATCCTCATTACATATGTGCAAGGAAAAGCATTTGAAGAGACACAATCCAGGTGTAAAGAGCAGTCATCATGGGGGGTGGGGGTCACTGGTATTATTATTCTTTGCTTTGCTTATTTGACTTTTTCCACAAATAAGCATGAAGTATATTTGTAATAAATTTTAAAAGCATAATTAAAGAAAAAAAAATTACAGATATGGTGTGTGGGGGTGGCTACCAGGCTAAAATACAAGGTCATCTCTATGAATATGGACAGAAGAGGTGAGAAAGAAGTTGAGAAATCTAGATGGAGAAATCAGGGGAAGCTTCCTGGAAGAGGTACCATTAGAGAGAGGATTGAGGAGTGGAAGAAGCCCTGATCTGCAGGGTGGAGCACAGCTGAGAGCCAGTTGAGTTGATAGAACCAGTATTGGTAGTATTGATAACCTTGTTGATAAAAGATTAACAGCTAGCTGAGGAGGGGGTCAGGGCACTGATTTGTAGCCCTCACTGATTTCTGTGGTATAAATTTCAAGCTCCCCATGTGACATCACTGAATGCAGAGTTGGTGAGAGATGCAGTCTCTCAGCATTACAGAGTTACCTCTGCTATTCAGGTACAACAGATGTCAAGAACCTCAAGAGCACTGATAGTAATCAGCTGTAGTAAAATCACTTGGAAGAGATATGTTTTGAGCATTTACTTTGCTTCTAATACAGTGCATTCCATTGTAATGTGCATCATTTAATGTTTAATAGAGCTATGTTTAATAACTGGCTTGTGCAAAATTCCTGAAAATGTACTGACTGACAAGCAGAACAGACTTTTCCAGAGCTCTGGGGACTGCAGCCGCTGCCTCTGGTCACTCGTGCCTGGGTCTGAGCTGTGACAGTGGCAGAGCTCAGTCTTCAAGCTGAGTTTCTCCAGGTCATTGACCTACCGCAGGAATGCGGCTCCTCCTCAATCCTGGTGCAAACAGGAGGCCGGGCTCCTCCCATCCTTCTGGTCCTTCCAGCTGGAGGAAAGGTCTCTCCCTCAGCCTGGAGGAAGCCTTCCTGCCCCAGCTGGCTGACCCCTCGTCTTGCCTCTCTTAGACCTAGACCATTTTCTACTGCTAAGAACATAATACCAGGCTAGATAAGTTATACAGAAAATAGGTTTCTTTTGATTTACATTCTGGTCTAAAGTCAAGGGGCTGCTTCTGGTAATGACCTTCTTTCTGGCAGAGTCTCAACAAGTACAGGACATCATGTGGAGGGGGACTGGGAGCAAATAAGTGTGTGTGTTGTGTGTGTGTGTACGTGTGTGTATGTGTACACGTGTGTGTGTACGTGTGTGTGTGTCTTCTGATCTCTCTTCTGAGTTCTGTGCTAGTGATTTTATCTAATCCTAATCACCTCCTTGTTAGATTGTTTCCACCCTCTTAACATCTCACCCTGGGGAGTCACTTCTCAAGAGTTTCAGGGGGGACAAGCCATATTTAACCCACAGGAAGGCCTCCTGGGGGCTGCAGCTCTGGAGACAGATTCAAGGTTTTTGGGAAGGGGGACATTACAACTGCCCCTCTCTCCTAAGATGGGACTCTCCCAGGTAATTATTGGGCCAGGCCACAAGACTTCTGCCCACCTCGGGCCATGGCTACTTTTAGGCCAAGGTTCCAAGGTCCATCCAGGCCTGGGGCGATAGAACCCGCCACCCCTAAACCCTGGGTACAAGGTCCCCCAACTGGGGCAAATGATGCAGCCAGTTCTTTCCCCAGCCTCCGCACCCTAAGTTTATGTTTCTCCTCAATGACACTCTTCCTCCACCCAGTGCCCACGTTCTCATCTCTATAACCAACACTTACCCTCAGTAAGGAAATTCACTCACTAGTTCTTGTGTTCTTGGCTAAGGCCAAGTCTTAGATGAACACCCCCTCCCCTTCCACCTGGGCTCTGGGTTCAGCTGTGTTACAAACTCCTCTTTCTGGGTTTATCTTTTTTTGTGTGTGTGTGGTACTGGGGATTGAACTCAGGGGCATTCTACCTCCGAGCTATACCCCCAGCCCTATTTTTTATTCTTTATTTTGAAATAGGGTCTCACTAAGTTGCGGGAGTGCCTCACTAGGTAGCTGAGGCTGGCCGCGAACCTGGATCCTCCGGTCTCAGCCTCCCAAATGCTGGGATTACAAGCGTGCGCCACCACACCTGGCTGGGTTTATCTTTTACTGGTGTGATTTTGGCATCACCTGGTAGGTAAAGAGCGCTGCCATGGGACAAGCTCAGTGGCAGCGCCATGACAAGCTCTGTTGGAGCCTAAGGCTAAAGGAAAAATTAGTCATAATGATCCAGTCTTTAAGTTTTGATACTTTGTCTATTATGGATAGTAAGATAAAATAAGTACCCACGAGCCCATACGGACATAAATAAATGATTGGACAGATTAATTAATGAAAGACTCCAAATAAATTCTGTAGCCTCTCCACCCTGGAGGAGGGCGAGCATAACCCTGGGTTGCCTTAGTCACTTTCTTCCAAGAGTGCGGGATGGAGGTGGAAACAATGCGCCTCAGCCAGGTGACCGGTCAGCAACAGTCACAAATTATGTTGACAGGATGTGATGAATGGCACTTTACCTCCGTGAGCTTCCTCCCAACAACTCAAGACCCCAAGTCTAAGAGTCAGAAAAGCAGCAAACAAACCCAGCCTGGAGGACCTGCAGCGCGCCTGCGCGGTGTTCCTGGCGCGCGCAAGGCTGTCGCGCATGCGCCGTGCTGGCACCTGTTGGTTCACAGGGCTGTCTACCAGAGGCCGGATCTTCACCCTTCTGGCAGACTGATTGTCGGCAGCGTGAAATACCGGTGAGCGAGCAGGATCAACACCTAACCCTGGAGGAAGAAGAGAAGAATAAGAATCCCAGGCGCTGGGGCCGGTGGTTTCCCAGCCGTCTGGTTGTCGACCCTCCTGCACATGAGGGGCCACCACCTGCAAGTCAGGATTTGTCACCGGTGTGGGAGAGAGAGGATGCAGGGGCCCTGAGCGTCCAGGACCTGGCTTGGAAGCTGATCTCCAGGGCTGGAGGGGAGAGGACGTGGTGTGGATGTCAAGGGGGGCCATATATCCGATCCAGTGTCCCATCCTGAGCCTGATGACGTTCAAGTGCCTGAAGCCGGCAAAGGGCAGCCAGAGGTTTAACACGAGCTGAAACAGCACAAGCTATTCATGTATTGGATCTTTGACTTCAGATTTTCTCAATAAAGTTTTACAGACTCCCCCCACCCCCGCAAAACTCCTCTTAAGATCATCAAAAGCAAGAAAAGCTGAGAAACTGTCATAGCCAATAGATTGAGGAGACCAGAGGATTACTTTGGAACAGGAAAGGGACATTAGGTAAAAACTATGGCTATCTGAATAGCTATGGGTTAGTTAATAATAATGTATCAGTATTCTCTAATTGAAATAAATGCACCATAGTAGCACAAGTTGTTAATAAGACGGGAAATTGGGTCTCTCTACTATTTGCTCAATTTCTCTGTAAATCTAAAACTGCTTCTAAAAACTAAAGTCAAAAAAAAATTATTACTGAACCAGGCCCATTTGCCCCCTGCTCAGTGTGCCAATTGCTAAGATGGCTGGTTTACAAAAAGAAAAGGTTTTTGCAGGAGGCAGCCACATGTGGGGATGGAAGAGCAAGTCTTAAATGAACCTCCTCTAGGACAGGGTTGGGGTATTTATAGGAGGCAGCTGGGCAATTGGTGGTCTGCACATACCTATCAAGTTTCTTTGCCAGTTACCACCATGACCCTCACATCAGGGGTGTTATGTGTACCTTTAAGACCGACAATTTTAAAGTCAACTAAAAGTGAGAAGCTAAGGCAGGTTGAAGCAGGTTAGGTCCGGAGCGTTAGGTTCCTGGGTTTCAAATTCACATGGATGTGCATTGTCCTCCAGGACCCAGGGGGCGGGGAGAAGTATGGAGTGGGGAGCTCATGCAGAGTGATCCTGTGGCCCAGCCTTCCCTGCCCTCCACACCTGTTGTGGCTGGATCCAGAATGTCCCCAAAGGCTCATGTGTTGATGGCTTGATCCCCAGCACAGCAGTGTTGAGAGGTGGGGCTTTTGTGTATGTTTAGATCATACTTTAGTCTGTTTTTCTGTTGCTCTGACCAAAATACCTGACATGAACAACACAGAGAAGAAAAGGCTTACTGGGTTCACGGTTCCAGAGCTACAGTCAACCAACTCCAAGGAAGAGGACAACCATATCATCCCAAAGTCACCCCACAACCATCCAGTGACCTCCCTCCCCAGCCACACATCAGCTGCCTAAATTACCACCTCGTAAGTCCATTCAAAGGACTGAGTCTTCCATGGGTCTGTCCACTGATGAGATTAGAGCCCTAATTCAATGACTTCACCTCTGGCTACTGTGGTACTGGGGACGCGCTCTCAACACATGAGCCTGCTGGGGTGGGGGCACTCTGAACCCAAACCCTAACAGATCACGAGGCCCTGGCCTCATCAGTGGGAGGGGGTAGAATCTGCAGGAGGTGGGGCCTCACTGAAAGAAGTGGCTCACTCGTGCATGCCATGGGGATTAGATCTTTCCTGGGTGTCCCCTCCCTCTCTCTCCTTCCTGCCTCCATGAGCTGAGCAATTTTGCTCTGCCAGACCCTCTCTGCCATGATGCTCTGCCTCCCCCTGGCCCACCGCCTCTGAAATCATGAGCCAAAATAAGCCTGTCCTCCTTTAAGATGATTTCTCAGACGTTTATCACAGTGATGAAGAGCCCCTTCCCCAGGAGTCATGCCCCAAGGTCCTGGGCCTCTGACTCCATTATTCTCAGATGCTAGGCTTCAGTCCATCCCAGTGACTGTGATGGCCAGCACTGGAGCCCAGCTCCTGGAGTTCAGATGCTGGCTGTGTAGACCTGTGTGACTATAGCCTGCTGCGTATCTCCTCTCTGCCTCACTGTTTAATTTTACAAAGCAAGGACAATTGAGGCACCTCGGGGAGCTGGTTGTGAATATTCAGGAAGATGGGAAACAGCCCAAATATCCATCCAGGGATGAAGGAGTCAACAAAATGGAATATCACTCAGCCACAAACAGGAATGGAATATGGATGCATGCTACAATATGAATAATCCTTGGAAACATGCTAGTGAAGAAACCAGCTGAACAAACACCATGTTATATGATTCCATTTACATGAATTGTCCAGAACAGGCAGAGACAGAAAGCTGACTGGTGAGGGAGAGCAGAAGGCTGCCTGTTGGGAATGCAGTTTCCTTTTAGGGTAGTGAAAATGTTCTGGAATTAGATGATGGTTGCACAACCTCAGGCATGTAGTAAACACCTCTGACTTGGACACTCTAAAATGGTTTAAATGGTACATTTTAATTAAGTGATAAGTTTAATTTCACCACATAAAAAATGGATCAAAAACAATAAAAAGGATTAAACAAGATCATACCAAAAATATATCACTTGAAAATATAGCTGATATTATTATGATTGTTATTAAGAGTCTAAGATGCAGGGTCCTTAGTTCGAAGGGGTGGGTTTTTCTGGGTTCAGGGTTGGTTGTATTTGCTTTATTTTGCTTTTAATTCATCATCTGAGTGTTCCAGGACCCAGGCTGTGATAAAGTCTGGAGCATGACTCCCTCCCCTCTCCACTGACCCTCAGTACCCTCTGTCCTCAAGCCTCAGGAGTGAAACATAAACAAGGGCCAGGAAAACAATAGCCGCCAGGAAGTCCTGGAGCGATGGAGGCTAAAGGCTGACCTCCAGCCCCACCCAAGACCAGTGGGCACCACCCTCTGCCCTCTCAACCGACCAGTGCTCTCAACACTGTGGGTAGAACCTTGAGGGCTGAGTGCCCAGGCGGAGTAGGCTGAGTTCTCTGGACCTCGGGGAACCATGGGGCTCAGCTCTGCTCGGTGCATGCTTTGGGGCGGCTTTGCGCCTTGCCTGGGAGCAAACATGGGGCTGGGGTGGCCCCCTGAGAGGGTGCTGAGCAAACCCGCAGTGCCCACCATGTCCTGGGTGTGTCAGTGAGCCAAATCACTGCAGCCCTGGCTCCCTCCCCGAGCTCCGAGGAGATAGCACTGAGCCATCTGGCCCCAGATACTAGTTGCCCCGGCTGTGGGTAAAATACCATATGCTGTAATGTTTGGAAAGATAATGTATCCACATGACGTAAGATTCTGAAGCCACAGAGTCCCCAGCCCTTTCCCACAGAGCCTGGGCTGCTCCCAGAGGCAGCAGGGTGCTCAGCCCTGTGCCCCCCACCCAAAGGTATGGTATGCAAATCCAGCAGTCTTCTCTCTATAGGACTCTTCTAAGGCCCACTCCTTCCATCTCCTTGGATACAAAAGGCAGGGTCAACATTTCCCGCTTTACAGATGAGGAAACTGAGGCTCACAGAGAAGCAGTGAGTAACCCATGGTCACTTAGTGGGTGGGGAAGGGCGCTGCCCCATCTTCTCTCCAGGTTCAGGGACTGGGAGCCTGAGCTAGGGTGTGTGGCTAGAGGGCACCTTGCTGGAGGTCATAGCCTAGGCTGTCCTGACAGAAGCCTGGGCGAGGGTGTGGGAGGACTGTGTGAAGTGTCCCCTGGCTGACACTGTGTTAGAGACGGTCTGGTCTATTGGGCTGCCTTTTGGGGGCTGGATGACCGTTTATAGCACTTTATAGATTATTGCTGGACATGGGCTTCACCCTTTAAGCCCTGGCTCTGATGTTCATCACTGTGTCATCTAGAATAAGCTACTGAACCTCTCTACGCTCAGATCCCTCGCCTAAAAGATGGGGAATCAGAAAATAGCTACTTAAGGGTTGTCATGAGGATGGAATGAACTGAGGCACATGAATCACGGTGTGTATTCACACTTCATCAAATGGGCATTGATTGTGTACCTACTATGTGCCAAGGACCTATTGTGTGAGAACAAGGTAACCTGTCCCCTCACAGGCCCACATTCTAGTGGGGATACTGACACAGGCTGAAGTGCCGTGCAGAGATTTCACCTCCTCCCTGAACCAGGAGGCCATGTGGGTATTTGCTGAATAATAATCCCGACTCTTGCCTGGTGTGGTAACAGACACCTGTAATCCCAGTACATGGGAGGCTGAGACAGAAGGATCCCAGGTTCGAGTCCAGGCTCAGCAACTTAGTGAGGTAGGTAGATAGATAGATAGATAGATAGATAGATAGATAGATAGATAGATAGATAGATAGATAGATAGATAGCTTGGAGGTAGAATGCCTTGAACCACTAGAATTCGGGCCTGTGAGGGGACGGGCTGCCTTTTCCCCATCTCTGTGGCCCTGCTTGGCATTTGATAGGTGCTGACGAAACCTGTCGGTTGAATGAATGTGCATAGGAACCAAAGGTTTGCACACTCCTCTCTCCCCAAAATCGGGTTATTGTAGAATGGAAGGACTCATAAAGACTCTATTTCCTTTTGTCTACATCTTCTTGACTATGCAGGCACCCATTTTATCTTAACATGAAGAACTGTAACGGCATGAGAGCTCACTGAGGCAAAGGAGGCTGTGTGTTTGACAGGTGACGGGCATGGATTGAGACTTCAGAATGGGAGAGGCTGGCCAGGGCAGGGCTGTCCACAGAGGTGTCCAATGGGGCAGCACAGAAACGGGCTGCGAAGACCCAGACCCCAGCACTAAAGCCACCGTCATCGTCAGCAGCTCCAGTTACTATCCCAGTACCCACGGGACTGAGCTTAAGGGGCAGCTCAGCCCCCCACTCTGTGTGTCCCCGGGCCCTCTGTCCCAGGAGGCAGGCACCCCAGACCTCCAGGCTGTACCCGTGTGGTGCCAGGCAAGTCTGTCACCTCCATCCGTGTGTTCACCTGTCACCGGGCCTCCTGAGCCCTCCTTGCAGGGGCCTTCGCGGACTGCAGTGCTGGTCAGCAGGCAGCAGAAGCCTGTGCACACAGGCTCAGTACCGCACTCTGGAAGCTAACTGCTATGGCCAAGAAAAATGGAGGGGGTGGCCTGCGGGCCCAGGATCCACTCCAGGAAACCCAGCACATCCTGCCCTAGAGACAGGTGACGGAGGGGTTTGGGGAACCTCCTCAGGAGGGTAGATCTGGGGAGAGTGAAGTTCAATGTCCCAGGACCCAAATGCCCAGGTGGGTGTTGAAGAGAGAGCCCAGGCTGGAGTGATTCTGCCACTGACTGCTGTGTGGCCTTGGCTAGCTCCCCTGCCCTCTCTGAGCCTCAAGCTCTTGCTCAAGACAGTCAGGGCATAGGAAGGCTAAATGCAATAATCTCTAAACCAGAATATCCCAAAGAGTGAGGTGTAGGCCACTGTGTGTGTGTGTGTGTGTGTGTGTGTGTGTGTGTGTGTGTGTGT
>PVLC010001523.1:61471-140313 GCA_004027655.1 Graphiurus murinus | reverse complement strand
TTTGCAGTACTGGGAGTTGAACTCAGGGGCATTCTACCTCTGAGCTATACCCCCAGCCCTATTTTTTATTCTTTATTTTGAAACCGAGTCTCACTAAGTTGCGGAGTGTCTCACTAGGTAGCTGAGGCTGGCCGCGAACCCGGATCCTCCGGTCTCAGCCTCCCGAATGCTGGGATTACAAGCGTGCGCCACCACGCCCAGCTTTTCTAATTTAATTTTAAATAAACTTTTCTTTTGTACTGGAGATGGAACCCAGGGGCTTTCTACCTCTGAGCTACACTCCCCAGTCATTTTTATTTATTTATTTATTTTTTATTTTGAAACAGAGTCTCCCTGAGTTGTGGAAGCTGGCCTCGAACCTGTACTCCTACTTCAGCCTCCTATGTACTGAGATGACAGGCACATGCCACCACATCTGGCTTTAAATAATCATAACAAAAAAGCCACATGTGGCTACTGGCTGTATTTCAGGCAGCACAGTTCCAGAGCACTGTAGATAGTTTTGGCTTTTGCCCTGTAGCAGATGAAGAGCCATTGAGGAAAACAGAGGAAGGAGTCCTAGCATCTGCCCAGGCTCATCAGGGCTCACCCGGGCTGCCCTGGGGGAATAAATCCCAAGGCGAGGCCAGAGGGAGCGTCAGCAATCACCCGGCAGGACTGGCTGCTGGCTCCATGGGAGAAGAGACTGTATTTTGCCCTCTTCTCTTTCCCCAGAACCAAGAACATAGTAGGTATGCAATGATATTTGGGGAATCAAATTGAATTAAGAAAATCAGCTCATTGTTTGGTTGCTCAATGCAATTCTTTCCATTTTGCCTCAATTCCATGGCTTGCCAAGGACACAGGAAGACATTTCTCTGTGGGGTCTATAGGTGACATTTTTGCTGAGTCTAAATATCATTTGATGCAACCAGCATCACCCATGGTTTATTCCACAGATGTGATTTCATGAAATGTCAATGCATAGCTAAACATTAAATAAGTTACATGACCAAAAAATAAAATGGGGTAAATGCCAGTTTAAGCAAAACAAAACTTTCTTTATTACAGTAAATGGCAATTCTTTTATTAACATAAATTGTATATCTCTAACAAGGGATAAGCAGGTAGGTTGCATTTTCCAAGTGTTTTGACAACAGAGTCCCTCATTTTTTCTTAGTTGAATATTTGATGCAGATCAACAACACAGTCCTTGGAAGCACTGCAGCTGACTGCTGAGTAATGGAAAGAGAAGGCCATGCATAGGCTCCACTCCCAGTCATTCTCTAACACATCCCCCTGTTGTTGCTTTTGTGTTTGGTTTTGTTGTTATTGTTATTGTTGTTGTTGTTTTGTACTGAGACTTGAATCCAGGGACATTCTACTTCTGATATAAACTCCCATCTATTTTTGTTTGTTTGTTTTTGAAACAGGGTCTCACTAGGTTGCTGAGAGTCTCACTGCATTGCTAAGTCTGGTCTCAAACTTGTATTCCTCCTGTCTCAGCCTCCCATGCACTAGGATTACAGGCATGCACCACCATGCCTGGCTACTGTATTGCATTATTTGTGTATGATTTAACACTCTTGGGCTGTCATCTCCATTTATATGTCAACCTGCTTATTTTCTATAACTTGTGCCCTGAGAAAACTCATGGGAACTGAGAGGGCTTCTCCATCTTCACAGATGCATTCCCATACTACATACAGTAGAAAGTGCCAAGGAAGGATGGTAACTGAGAGAAGGAACCAGAGTCTCTGATAATAAGTTCCTAAGATTTTATGAAACAACCCTTCTTCAAAATCTGAGGATACAAAGGAGACTCTGGTACAAGCTGCACCTTCGAGCTTGTCACCATGAGTCTGAGATTAGACATAGACACATGAAAGCATATTGGGGGCAAGATTCCAGAGGACAAGGAACAATCCTGGATAAGTGGGACCCAGGGGAATTCTGTCTCTGGAGTGCTTGGGGACGTTTGGTTAAGGAGATCCTTTTGAGGATCTGTGATTTGGGTCAACTTTGGCAGTAAGAGTTGGAATCTGCAGAGTGACTTGAAAAGGCAAGTCTACAAAAAGTAGAGTCTGCCAAGCACAGAGCTGGGAACATGTATATGGGCCAGAGGCCAGTCCCCTTGGGCTGACTTAGACTGTAAGTTCCAAGTCACATTAGGCTGTACTCAGGTCTCTGCACAGAGTAGGTGGTCCAATGGACTCTAGGGTAGATGAATGAATAATAATAGTAGTACCTTACACTAGTTGACACAGCATTCAGCATTTTTTTTTTTTTTTTTTTGCGGTACTGGGGATTGAACCCAGAGGCATTCTACCTCTGAGCTACACCCTTAGTCCTATTTTTTATTCTTTATTTTGAAACAGGGTCTCACTAAGTTGCAGAAGGTCTCACTAAGTAGCTAAAGCTGGCCGTGAACCTGGATCTTTCTGTCTCAGCCTCCCAAGTACTGGGATTATAAGTGTATGCCACCACGCTCGGCTGACACAGCATTTTGTTGGAATCATTTTTTTTCTTTTAACTCTTCCAGCAACCCAAGGGTACTGGGTTATTATCTCTTTTCTATTTATGAGGAACCTGAGTGTTATGATTTATATGTAGAATCCCCCCTGAAAGAGCTCATGTACTTATGTTGAGATATGACATAATCATGTCACAAGGGCTGTAATCTCCTCAGTGGATAAATCCACTGTAATGGATTCACTGGGTGGTCACCTAGGCAGGGGAGGGTGGTGTGAGGAGTTGGGTCACTGGGGTGTGTCCTTGGGACTGTGCTTGTGTCCTTGAATCCCCTTGATTGCTCTTGCTCTTTATATTTACCACCGCCATGCCCTGAGTTTCACCCATGTAACTTGACCTGAACTGCACTGAACCCCTGAAATCTCCAGAACAGTGAACAAACAAACCTTCCTTCCTCTATGTTGTGGTGGCCTGTTGTTCTGGATGAAAGCAGTGAGAATGTAGAGACACTGAGTCTGGAGAAGGAGCCAGCCCTTACCACCATGCAGTATTGCCTCCTGAAGTAACTGGATGCCCTACACGGAGAGACACACTTTGATAAATATCACAGTGTGGGGGGGAGAGATCCTAAAACTATCCTAAACTATCTTGAACTAACTGGGACCTCAGAGGTGTAAGGACCTGCCTGTGTTGGACAGGAGTGCAGAAGGCCTCAGAGACACCTTCACAGAGAAGGCAAGTCTGGGCAGCATGTTACAAGGCGACGTCTCTGTACCTGGAAAATGGGGTGAGAGGAAGGGCATCAGGGGCAGAAGGCTCAGTCTGAGCAAAGCCCAGGAGGCATGAGATAGGGAACAGGATCCCAGTATGGTCAGGGGCCAATCTTAACAATTCATGTTGAAGTGAGTATTCAAATCTTCAAATCCATGTTTGAAAAAGAAATGACTGCCAGATCTCTCAGTGGTCATGAAAAAAAATTAGTTCTTCAGAAAGTCCTGGCAACAGAAAGCCAATTAAAACCCCTAAGAGTCTCAGGAGTCGGTGCCTGAGCATATGAAAACCAAACCCTTCCGAGGCCACAGAGACTCTCTGGTTCTCTCCCCTCATTGATCGGATTTAATTGGAAGAAGTGGCCATGGGTAAAGTGACTACGAGAGCAAGTATCTCACTTAAAACAGACCCCCATAATAATTATTGACTGTACCTTCTATAATGAGCCATATAATTTATCACTCCAGCTTTGCTTGCTGGGTCTCATATCGATACCACTCATGTGCAGTGGTAGTTAGGGAATAACTGTCAAGTACCAAGCATAGACTCATTTAATACTTTATTCCTTAAATTCAACTCTCTGCTGTGAATTAGCTGCAATCAGAAGTCCAAATAGCCCTGGGTCAGGATGGAAGACAGCACAGAATTCAAAATAGAGCAAGGCCTTGGTATTAGGTTGGTCTGTCTTCGGATAGACTTGAACTTAACTGGTTCTTCCATTTGTTAACACTCCCTGACTCTTCTTACCTCTAAAATATGAGTACAATCTTTCAGGGTTAACAAAGAAATCAGCATTAGCCAGGCATGGTGGTGCATGCCTGTAATCCCAGCATTTGGGAGGCTGAGCCCGGAGGATTGCAGTTTTGAGGCCAGCTTCAGAAACTTAGAGGGAGGCCCTCAGCAACTTAGTGAGATACTGTTTCAAAATCCGAAAGAAATAAAACAGAAAACCCTTGGGTTCAATCCCTAGTTCAAAAAAAGAAAAGTTAAAATTAATCATGCCTATGAAGAACCCAGGCATGGGGCTGGATCACCACTGGCCCCTGTTGACGGTGTATCCCATGTTCTAGTCTGGGATGGGCATGATAAAAAGTAGACAAGATTGAGAAGATGCACCTTTGGCCGCAGGGAGCTTATAGTCTACTTGAGAGTGCAGGTTGTGCAGACATGATGGAACCAGAGAAAGAGGGCAGCTCTCATTCAAATCCAGCTTCTAGGGATGTCTCAGCACTGAAGGAACCCACAAGGTTCCTGACAGAAGGCTTCTGGAGGAGGTGACACAGAATCTCCAACACTGGAGTTGGTAGAAGATAGGGAAAGTGAACCCCGTGAGTAAATGCCCCACATTGAAATGTTCTTCAGATGAACGGGAACATTTAACTCTGAACCCTGCTAGTACTCAAGCATTCATCTTCCATTTAGTAACAGAGTGGATTCTAGAAAATTCTAGGAAAGGACAGACTCACAAATGGACATGTGATTCCCCAGATGTCAAGGCTGTGTTTTGCTGGTGGGTGGAACTCTGTTGTTTTTGAGGCCTGTGCAGGCTCTCAGACGGTACCATTGACCTCTGAGTCTTCACATAAACATCAGTCATTTTAATGAAGCAAAGCCTAAGAATGTTTCCTCACTTCATTTCAAAGTGATTTCCCCAGCCCTAGGAAAGGGAAGATGCCCCCAAACTACCAATTATTTCGTTGTTTCTTGATACTCCTGAAGACCTATTCATATTTAGAAAACCTTGGATTTTATGTCAGGGTACCCGTGGAAGTTGTTTGTGTCCTTGGTTTATCTCCTTCTGTGGCTTTATGTGGCTGCAAGAAGAACAGATGCATGCTGGAGCAGAGAAGTCATTGAGAAGGTCTGTGGTTTGGGTTTTGCTGAATGCTTAGTGAGAAACCATTCTCAGATGAGGTGAAGGAGACCAATGCATTTGAGACATAGGCAGTAAAATTTCATCAAGTCATAATGGCTTCTGAATCCAAACAAGGACCATTCACTGTATAGATACATATCAGCTGAATTAAAGGATGCATCTCTTGTTCTTAAAGGTTTCTTTTAAAGGAAAGAACCCCACAACTCACCCTTATGCTGAACTCTTTGCAAATAGCTAAACTCTAGCCCCAGCACACATTCTTGTTTACTTGGGGCATAGCCAATTGTCACATAAATAGTTGCCACTATTGCTTAGCCACCCCTATTTTCCAGAAACATTATTAGTTCTGTTACATCACTCTCCTCCAAGTGCTAAATTATTAATGCATTTCCAAAATTCTAATGCCAAATGCTATACTAAATGTTCAGGACATAGGATCCAACCAAGAGTTCAAATGAAACCACAATCTCTCACCTTACATAAGAGTCAACTCAAGATGGATAAAGGACCTAGAAATTAGACCAGAGATTTTGCAATTACTAGAAGAGGGCATAGGGCCAACTTTCCAACATATAGGCGCTAGTGAAGATTTCCTCAATAAGACCCCCAAAGCTCAGAAATAAAAAAGAGAATCAATAAGTGGGATGGCATTAAATTTAAAAGCTTCTGTGTAGCAAAGGAAATAATCAAGATTCTGAAGAGAAAGCCTACAGAATGGGAAAAAAATCTTTGCCAGCTACTCCTCTAATAGAGGACTAATATCTAGGATATACAAAAAGCTTAGCACTTAGGATTTATTTTTTGTATTTCAAAATAAGAAATACAAATGGCCAATAAATATATGAAAAATGATCAACATCATTAGCAATCAGGAAAATGCAAATCAAAAGCACAGTGAAATTCCATCTAAGAACTATTATACACCACTGATGGGATTGCAAACTAGTACAAACACTATGAAGATAAGACCGGGAATAGAACCACCATATAACCTAGTTATTCCACTCCTAGGTATCTTTCCAAAGAAATTGAAGTCACAACATTATAGTTGGATATAGAGTCAAATTACAATTCACAATATGTAGTCAAAATGGATATATAGCCAAATAACAAGTCATAATAACCAAATTATGGAATCAGCCTAAATGTCCATCAACAGATGAATGGATTACAAAACTGTGGTATATACATATGATAGAATTTTATTCAGCCATAAAGAACAAAATTATGCCATTCGCAGGCAAATTGATGGAACTAGAGAATGTTACACTAAGTGAGTTTATCCAGCCTCAAAAAGTGAAGGGTTGTATGTTTATGAAGAAGCCAGAGAGAAACTGAGAAGCCAAAGGGACTTCAGCTAAATGAGGAGAAATACTTGTACATTAGTGGAAAAGAACTAGGGGAGAGGGTTAGTGAATGTGAGGGAGACTCGATGAAAGAAATAGCTCAAATAATGCCAAGTCCATATACAAAGTTATCAATACCAATTTCAATAACTGTACAGGGAGGGGGGGGGGGGGGCAGGACGGGATCCAGAAGGAAGCACACCAAGTGCTGTGCACATGTGTCTCTGTCACTCTTAACCTCATTACAATGTAAAACTACAATGAACCAATAAAAGTATATTTTTAAAAGATAAATCATTTCGGGAGGCTGAGACCGGAGGATCCGGGTTCGCAGCCAGCCTCAGCTACCTAGTGAGGCACTCCGCAACTTAGTGAGACTCGGTTTCAAAATAAAGAAAAAAAAAAAAAAATAGGGCTGGGGGTATAGCTTGGAGGTAGAAGGCCCCTGAGTTCAATCCCCAGTACCGCAAAAAATAAATAAATAAATAAATAAATAAATAAATAAAAGATAAATCATGAGAAAAAAAGTTCAAATTACATTTATTGAGCAGCTACTGCATGTAAGTCATTCTCTGGGTATATAAAGATAAGGCAAGGTTCCTGGCTCCTCTATTAAACCTTAAGAACGTATGTTCCATGTCCTCCATTGATTCAATTGAAGTATGTTTATTTATTGTGAAATGATTTGAAAATAGTGCTGAATTTACTGAATGCCTATATACACTGTGATGTCTCAGGATTATATCTGGGCTCTTCTTTCTCCCTTTCCCACTTGGAAGCAACTAGAACTGATCTTTCAAAAAGAGGGTGATGGGTAGCTAATGCTATCTGTCAGAATCTCTTTAGTCTATTATCTTTTCCCACTACCTTGCTGCATAGCAATCCATGGCCCCTCAGAGTACAGCGCACTAGATTTTAAGGAAGAAATCTAATAGGAATGTGTGGCTAGGAGGAGGAAGAGTTAAGGCAGGTACACTTGTGCGTTTCCATAAATCATGTAGATTTTAATTGGAAGCAGTGGTGTTGTCTATGGCTGGAAGACAAGAAGACAGAGGCAGTTCATTACATGGATACGTCAGCTCAATCCAAAGGGATCCGGCAGTTCAAGAGAGGGCCAGAAGAGACTTCACATCCATTCCGGAAACTTAGTAAATCAATTAGTTGCTGATGAAGGCTCATGAGGAATCTATACCATGCTATGTTCATAAGCAGGATTATTGGTGAAGGCACAGTGGCTGTGTTTGGAGTGATTTTCCTGGTGAAATGTGATATTCCAGCTCTCTCAGGCTCATGTGGAGGGAGAAGGGGGTGGGAGAGAGAGAGAGAGTATTAATACTCCACTAATTGAGGTTTGCAGAAACCTAAGGGTGAAGAAGGCAGAGTCGCCTGGTTTGTTTTCCCCCAGCTGCTCTGGTTCCATCACAAATGAAATTTACAGTTGGCTCTAAGAAGTGATGAGCCTGAGACCCCACGCAGTCTGATTTTTACCCTCATAATACTGTAGGTGCTCACCAGCTTCCTGTCTTCTTCCTGGAGTAGGTGTGCAGCCCCCTAGCTATTTTATCACTCAGAGTCTGGGGGTTTTCCGTTATCTTGTGGCTGGTGAATTGCCTGGGTTAGATGCACCAGGTAGCACGTGTGACTAGTTTATGTAAAAAACAAAGACGACGAAAATCCTTCCTCATGTACTGTTAGAAGTCTAGACCATGTGATATAAGAACATCAGAATATGTACATGTTCTGTTACCACTGACCATGAATTTCCTTCTATTGAGAAGGAAGAGATTTTCCTCAAGTTTTGTCATACTATTTCCCTTCTTCTTCTTCTTCTTCTTCTTCTTCTTCTCCTCCTCCTCCTTCTCCTTCTTCTTCATTGTCTTCTTTTTTGTGTATGTATGTGTGGTACTAGTTGAACCCAGAGGAATTCTTCCTCCAAGTTATGCCCCCAACACTTTTGTTATTTTTTTTTAAAACAGGATCTGATTAGGTTGCTAAGAGTCTCACTAAATGGCTGAGGCTGTCATCAAACCTGTATCCTTCTGTCTCAGCTTCTCAACTACTGGGATTGCATGACCACCGTGCCTGGCTGTGTCATGCTATTTCTAAGCCAGGTAACTTCAAAGTTAAAGAGTTGGCTTTTATTCCATTTTGTAGGAATGTGATCAGGCTCTCTGGAGCATTAAATATCTTTAGAGAATTAGTAATCTATTAAAATCTTTCCTAATGTATCACTACTCTTCACACATAGCTAATTGCCTCCACATCTGCATTCTTAGGAATCGCCATTTACAAATTATCCCACAGACCTGAAGAAACAAAAACATTTTTTAAAACCACACATCTTCAAGGCAGACATAGATTATATTTATATAATGAAGTGGTTGTCTGATTCTCTATATAACAGCCCAGATATTTTTAAATAAGTAGAAAAAATATAGCATGAGATCTTAATTCGGTTCCTGGAGCAGGTTGATAAATCTAGCCAAACATCTTTATTTTTTATAGTGCATTAAGGGAACATTTTTATTTAGTATAGTCATAGATCTTCACATTATTGGGAAGTGTGTTTTTATAGTGCTTTTTTGTCTTCAGAATTGCCTTCAGAGGACATCCGCTCACCAGAAGTTCTATTGATGCTATTCTGGAGGAGAAAACCATGCCCAAACTTTATCTGAATTAATCAAGGACTACAGAATGCTGTCTTTCTGTACCTGGCTACCAGAAGCTCTGTCTATAGAAGAGGAGTTTTGCTTTCAAAGGGATTAGCCTAGAGTTTTGAAACTCGATAATGGAGACAAGGTTCTTCAAACTCTTCTTTCCAGTTCTGTGTACTTTGAAACTTTCCATAATAAGTAGTTCTTTAAAAGGAACTGGCAGCGAAAGAGGAAAAGGATACTATGAGAAAACTATTAAAATTCATTCCCATAGATGCATCAGAATCTGTCGTGTCCAAGACCCTAAGCTAAGGAGTCCAGAAAGGAGACAAGAAAGTGTTTCACAGAAACCCATTCTGTAGTTGAAGTGGTAGATACATTCTATGGGCTTGTGTTTGTTCTTCCTAGACACTCCTATGTTGAAGACAAAATTTGTAATGTAAAGGAATTGGAAATGGAGGGCCTTTGGGAAGTAATGTGTGACCCTTGTGACTGAGATTCATGTCCTCATAAGACAAGAAGAAATATGAGATCCCCTCTCTTTCTTCTCCTCCTCCTCCTCCTTCTCCTCCTCCTCCTCCTCCATCTTTATCTCTATCTCTATCTCTATCTCTATCTCTATCTCTATCTCTATCTCTCCCACTGAAGATACAGCAAGAAGTCAGCCATTTGCAAGCTATGAAGAGAGCCCTGGCCAGACATTGAATTTCTAGATGCCTTGACAGTATACTTCCAGCCCCCAGAACTATGAGAACTAAGTGCTCCAAGTTTAATCCACTGGTCTGTGGCATCCTCTTAGAGTTGCCTGTTCTAACACAATACTGTCACTTAGACCTGAAGAACTTGGCAGGCCATGAGGGTGCTCTCACTAGTTGTTCTGGGTGCAAATGAAAGAAAGGGTGATTTAAGCAAACTGTGGGGCTCTGGGAAATTTCCTAGAGAAAAGTGATTGTTGGCTGGATGTTAAAAGAGGATCAGGCTTTAAAATCCCAAGGAAGGTCTACTATACACAGAATTATATGCATATAGACAGAATTATATGCATTCAGGTTAAGAAAGAGATACAAAGGTAAATGAGGCTAGAAAGCTGAGCACGGAATTTCAGAATGAAGCATGAAAAATGTAAACTGGAATATTAAGAACCATGTTGTTAGCCTTGTTAAACAGGAATACAAGAAGACTGGTATTGGAGATTCTTAGATATAAGTATTTTTAATCTATCAATTTCTTTATCTGAACGCTGACACCAATATCTTTAGTTTTTTAAAATAAGCAACTGTCTCCTATCTGGCTTCTTGGTATCTTCAATGACACTATAATCTGTCCCTTGTATTTCAGCTAGTGTAGTGACCCACATCAAAGGTAAGTCCAATAATGAGATGAAGTCAATAATTTTGGCCAGCCAGGCGTGGTGGCACATGCTTGTAATCCCAGTACTAAGGAGGCTGAGACAGGAGGATCTCAGGTTCACAGACAGCCTCAGGTACTTAGTGAGGCCCTCTGCAAGTTAGTGAGACCCTGTTTCAAAATAAAGAATAAAAAATAGGGCTGAGGGTATAGTTCAGAGGTAGAATGTCCCCGAGTTCAATTCCCAGTACTGCAAATAACAACAACAACAACAACAATAATAATAATAATAATAATAAATTGTTTTATTATAATATATTGTAACATTATTATTATTATTGTTATTATTATTAGTATTATTAGTATTACTATCATTACTTTGGTTAGATAGCAGACTGCTATAGATTAAAGATGATACAAATATTTTCTATGCTAACAAGAAGTGGGTCTAATTCTCTTTTATATAAATGTAACAATAGCCAGGTCACATATTGGTATAAAATACTTTCATTCATTAACCAATTCTAGCTAAACATGTGGAGTTTCAAGTATTCCTTGGTTCTAGAGATAAAAGAAATTGAACAGAATTCTTGCACTCAGGGAACTTACATTCAAACTGAAGAGTTAGGAAAATAATATGGCATTCAGTAGTGATAATAGAGTAGGATAAAGGGATCTGGAGAAAGGGGCATATGTTTTATTAGACATCATCACTGCAGTGACCAGCCACTTGAGAAGAAATGTGAATGTGGTAGCAGAGAAAATCATACATAGATTGGAAAGCAGTGTTACAAGGAATAGTGAGGTAGGAATAAACTGAACTGAGAAAAGCAAGACTCTTTTAAGAAAGGCAAGACCCATGATCCAGGTCAGAATGAACAAGGCAGGGAGCACGAAGCATGTAGTGATGGAAGGAAGCCCAGGTCATGCATTGACACCACTTAGAGTGGACACTTAGGTGGAATGCCATTCACCTCCCTGGTTGCCATCTGTAATGGTTTGGATTTAGAATGTCTCCCCAGCCCTTACGGAAGCAAGCAATGTTAAAAGCAGAGCTTGGCTGCTAAGGAGGGGTCCCTGGGGGTGTGACCTTGGATATTATATTAGGTATCTCCTCTCCCTGCTCCCTCTCTCTGCTTCCCACCACCATACCCTGAACTCCACACACCTGGCCTGACATGGACTGAACTCTGAAATCTCCCCAAACTGTGAGCAAATAAATCTACCTTCCTCTAAGTCATGCGGTCCAGTTTTTGTTTTTTTGTTTTTGGTGGGGAGGGGGGGATCATGGCAGTGAGAATATTTACTGACACATTATCTTTTAAAATTTAGGCATGGACATTTGACTGGGTGTGGGTAAATGTGACTTCTATCACCCTCAAACAGAAGCCTAAAAAACTAGGTCCCAAGCCTGGTGTGATGGCTCACACCTGTAATCCCAGCTACATGGGAGGCTGAGACAAGGGGATCACAAGTTCAAGGCCAGCCTGGTCCACTTAGCAAGACCTTGTCTTGGAATAAAATTATTAAAAAGGGCAGAGATATGTCACCTACCTAGCAAGCTGGAGGCCTTGTGTTCAATCCCAAGCACTGCCAAAAAAAAAAAAAAAGGTTTCCAAACAACAAAAAAACTCTTTTATAGTTCATCAGGATTTGGGATTTGACTTTTCCCTTCTTCCATGAAATTGGCAAAGTCCTAATTAGAAGCTGCCCCTCAGCCCAGGGTATAAAACTGAAGGCACCCTGAAGCATAGCCAACTAGCAATGGGTACCTTATGAACAATGAGCCTTTTTTATTATAAACCACAGGAGTTTGGGGGTTTCTTCTGTTGTTGCTGCCGCTTTTATTGTTCCTACTACTGCATAGTTTATAGTATTAACTGGTACAGCCAGGGTAAGGTGTTTTGATTCTATGCTAAGGCTTGAGCAAGAAAGTGACATTTCCTCACATATATTTGTGAGTCATCAGGCTCTTGTAAACAAGCTCAGAGAGAGAGTTGCTAACATCAAAATGGTACCTCAAGCAAATAAGAACCTTCCAGATTCATGGGTTTGTTATTCTTACCATCATCCTTGAGATTTTTCTCACAGTTTGAAGATGATAAAGTTGAGAAACAGAGAAATTAAGGGACACACACACAGACACACAGAAGTCTACATTAAGCTAGAACTTGAACCAGGACTGACTCAGATGTGCAGTTATCTCTGCAGTACTGTGCCATTTCCCCACATAGACCTTTCATTCTTTCATTAGTTCATTCATTCATTCAGTTGGTAAGATATGTTGCATGCCACCATGGTACCAGGCCCTGTGCTACATACGGGAGACATGGTGTTTACAAACAGATGCAATTTCTGCTCTTCCCAAACCCACAGTCTCGTGGGGGAAAGATTCATCTGTGAAGTAATAAATAATAGCAGAGAGAAACTGAGAAACAAAAGAGACTCCAAACAATGAGGAGAGTCTCCAGTTGAACAGTGGAGGGGGACTTGAGAATAGAAGAGGTTTGATGAAGCAATCAATCCAGACAAGCCTATTGCATTCATGAAGCTATCAACACCAATTTCAATATCAGGAGTGGCGAGGAGGAGGAGGAAGCCAGGTGCTATGTACACATATGTTTCTATCACACTAAACCTCAGTATGATATGCGGTTACAACGCACCAATAAAAGTATATTTAGAGCTAAAAATAAATAATAGCAGAGGAAGGAAAATACTGAGACCATTGCTCAAGGGAAGGAAGCAGTGTCCTCTTAGACCTGATAATAAAGAAACATGACTTTGTGATATTCACAGCTACCCCAGGCCAAACCCTCTCCTAAACCCTGAAGCCAGAGAGACAATGAGATGCTAAGTATGTCCTCCAGGAACCATGCTGTCTGGAATCCAAAGGAACCGCACGAATAGCAGTGCAGTGTGACACGTGACAGCTGAAGGCTCCAGGCAGAGCATCTGACAATGCCGAGACACAGCTCTAAGATCAGAGAAAGCTGTTCAGAGGCAGTCACCTCTGAATTGCCTGCAAAGGGGCTAGGGCTGTAGCTCAGTTGGTAGAGTGTTTGCCTGGCATGCACAAGGCTCTTGGTTCTATTCTCAGCCTGCAAAGAAGGAGTAGAAGATTCTTAAGCACATGTAGGAATGGGCCTTCAATAAAGCACTTGAAGAGCCAGAGTGTTAAAATGGTGGATCTTAAAAATAAAGGAGGTCTCTGAGGTCACAGTCCTATTACAGCATGTTAGTGAAAGCTTAGGATTTTTTTCCCCAGTTGTGGCTTAGGATCAATCATTGTCATTGTTCTGTTGGATTTTTCTAAATTAGCATGCATGGGCATCTATTTGCATTTAAAAACATTTATAACTGGGCATGATGGCACATGTCTATAATTCTAGCACTTGGAAAGCTGGGACGGGGGATCACATATTCAGCAACATAGAGAGACCCTGTTTCAAAGTTAAAAAGAAAAAAATAGGGCTAGGGGTATAGCTCAGAAGTAGAATACCCTTGAGTTCTGCCTCCCATACCAAAATAATAAGAATAATTTTTTTAAATTTTAAATTGTAGTACTGATTAAAAGAAAACTAATCTCTGTTTAGACCAAGAGATATTCAAATCACAGAACTGAATTTTTGTCTCGATGTTTTTTTAGGGCAGAAATTCAGCACCATGTCCCTCGCTGTCTCCTAATGGCCAACAGGAAGTACTAAGTCTGGCTGTGCATGACAGAGGTCCACAGATTTGTAGCTGGGGCATACAGTCACATTGTGTGGCCAGAGTCAAGTTCAAGAACTCCCCCTTGGTTGGGAAGAGTTCATTTTAACTAGAGAAGCGAGGGGTCGATGGCCTCACCAATGAAACAGATAAGGCAAACAGAGGGTTCTTGTCAGAAACAAATGTGATGTCTCTGCCTCCTGAAAAGCTTACAGATGTTATCAGTGGGAGTCTAGTTGGGCCCACAGCGAGCCCCCGAGAAGTAATATTAACCAGACGCTTGGCAGATCATTTATTTATCTCCCACTAAATTCAATAAAGAGACCCATATATAAATAAGGGAGAATAATGTGACTCAGTAATTTATCACTGGATAGAAAGCCATTGTTGCCCTTATCTCTTCAACGATGTTCTATTCCCAACTGGTAATGAATTACGGGGTCGTCACATTCCTCCCCTGTGACAGGTTGGTGGAGCCAGGCTGGGTGTGACAGCTCATGTCCCTGCTCCAAGCACCCAGTGGCAACCATCTCCCTGTCCTCCACCTTTTGGTTCCTGTGTAGGCAGCTCATCCTACACAGGAACATCCTACTTACTCAGAGAAAAAAAAAGATTTTTTTTAAGAAGCATTTATTCTTATGTGGACTCACTAAAGAGACAGTATTTATCTATTATTTGCAGAGTTTTCATCTTCCTGTTGGCCATTTAATAAAGGAGTATGTTTGCCTTGACTTCCGAGAAGTGAGTGACAGAGCAAAATGGGGAACTGAAGAGAGGTGGAAGTCTAGAACAAAAGGTAGCTGATTGGTTGATCATGGTGTCAATTGTATTGATGATGATGATGATGATGATAATGATGATGGCAATGAAAACAGGTAATATTTACTGTGCTTTCACTGCACTTCATTGGATTTAAAGGTTATCTCGTTGAGTTCTTCCCACAAACATATATGCATACATATAATTTTTATACAGAAGAGGAGTCTAGAGTCTCAGAGGATTAATTGCATACCCATTATCACAGAGCTGGTCCGTACTGGAGCAGAGGCATCACTCTAGGGGTCTGCCTCCACTGTTTCCCATTAGTTGTGTTGAACCAAGGACATCCTTTCTGGCCGATGTGCAGTATGGGAAACAGCTTGGTGGCAAGTGAGCCCAAGACCATTGGTCGACATCTTGAATACCAGAATGACTTCTTAGGGCTCTTGGACTCATAAGTATGACCAAGAGGGAAGGTAATGTGGTCACCTTGGAATTTTAGGAATTCCAATGTCTGGGAACTTTATGGAAATGGACTGCAGCAAGAATAGAGAGGCCAGAGAGTTGGGCCATGAAGTAGTGGAGTGGAAGAGACTGTCACATTAAAGACGGTGATAAGGTGATAGCAATAGGGTAAAAAACGGAGGCACGTTTCAAGGGACTAATTGATGGGATGTTCTAGCATATGCAGGAATTGTCCAGGCCACAAAGCCAATCCCAGAGTTCCCCATCTTAGTTTTCTCTTTCTTTAGCCTCTTTAAGAAACTTTAAGCTGGGCATGGTGGCACATGCTTGTCATCCCAGTACCTGAGAGGCTGAGACAGGAGAATCACAGATTCATAGCCAACCTGAGCAACTTAGTAAGGCTCTCAACAATTTAGTGAGACTCTGTTTCAAAATAAAAAATAAAAAAGGGCTAGGAGTATGGTTCAGAGATAGAATTCCCCTGGGTTCAATCCTCAGTACAAGAAAGAAAAGAATAAAGAGAAAGAGAGAGGGAAGGAGGGAGGATGGAGCGAGGGAGGGAAGGAAGAAAGAAAGGAAGGAAGGAAGGAAGGAAGGAAGGAAGGAAGGAAGGAAGGAAGGAAGGAAAGGTAGGTAGGCTGGTTATCCTCAGTGCTTTTGTGGGATACATGGGTACTTTCTCAACCCTTTCTGACATTCCCAAGGAAGAGGAGGGCCATTTGGGGCCATTCATATCACTAACAGGACAGCCATCAACTGAGTTAAATGTTCAGTGTCTCCCCTGAGAGAGGTTCTACCCATACCCACTTTCCCTCTACCAGTAAGGTGGATCTCTGGCAGAGTTGGACTAAAACACAGGTGACAGCAGACCCAAAGAAGACCAACCTTCCTTTCCTGAGAATACAGAATAGCTACCAAGAGACAGCAGCTTCTGTCTTCCTGGCCTCTGAGCACATACATGAATGAGCATTTCTATTCATGTGAACTGGAAGAGAAAGTTAGGCTACAGCAAGAAAGAGGGGTGGAGTAGACACTTAGATAGGAGCACAAGTAAGAGGTTGAGAAAGCGCCTGATGGCGTGTCAGATTTCTATCTGAGTCTGATGGTGGCTCCTCCCCTGCCCCTGAGAGCCAGGGTGATGGCGTCCCCACAGCTCTATCATTCAGACTCCCTCCCAAGTTCTTCCAGTCACTTGCTGATTTCAGTTAGTTGGAACCAAGGACTCCTATATCAGGAGATCAGGCCATTGCAACCATCCTTGTTTTTCTCCAGCTTCTTCTCCAAGGCCTCACCAATGAAACACCCTGCTGGAAGTGGACAGGAGGAATAATAGAAAGTGGTCTCCTGAAGCAGAGTTACACGCTATGGGCAGAGTGAAAGGGGATGCTCGTTTATGGAGCTTTTACTATACTCAAGCATGGTACCAGATATACACACTAAGTCTGAATTAAACACGACAGTCTGTTTAATTCAGATCATTAGAAAGCACAAGTGACTAAACTACGAGTGTCTAGCCCCTTTCAGTGAAAACTATAAGGAAGTCCAGATTATCAAAGAAAGGTCCTTTCATCTGCTGCCTGAGCCACACTGTTATAACTGTACCTACTAGATACAGGCTGAGCCTCCCTGATCTCAAAATCTCAAGCCCCAAATGCTCCGAATCCCCAAACTTTTTTGAGTCTTAACATGACATCACAGGTGAAACTTTACACACAAAATTATTAACAGTATTATATTAAGCTGGGTGTGGTGGCGCATGCTTATAATCCCAGTATTTGGGAGGCTGAGACCAGACGATCAGGCTTCACAGCCAACCTCAGCTACTTAGTGAGGCTCTCCACAACTTAGTGAGACCCTGTTTCAAAATAAAGAATAAAATATAGGAAAGGGAGTGTAGCTCGAAGGTAGAATGCCCTGGGTTCAATCCCCAGTACCACACACACACAAAAAAGAGTATTATATTTAAAAATTACATTCAGGTTACATATAAAAGGTATATATGAAACATAAATGAATTCCATATATAGGGTTGGGTCTCATTCTAAAGATATTTCACTATATATATGCAAATATTCCAAAATCTGAAAAATCTCAAATTGGAAACACTTCTGGGCCCTGTACTTTGAACAAGGGGTACTACACCTGTATTGCTGGCTAAACTGATGACCCTCCCCAGCACGGACAAGGAGAACAAACGGCACACTTCTCTGGGACCAGAGGATGCCAGGACACAACAGAGCCCACCTTCACCAGCACGCTCTTCAGTCTCTACCCTCGAGTGCCAAGAATTGTCATTTATTTAACACTGAGCTAGGAGTCCTCTGCTTTACACCCCTCTGGGTAGTGGGAGGCATAGTGAATTTTGCTTTGACTTTTGGATAGCTAGTTATATCCATTGGGACTTTTATAAATATATAAAGAGACAAAATACCTGCTCATATTTCCATTCTCAGAGCTAGCAAATTTGTCACTACACTGGTATAAAGAAGTAATATTTTAGCCAGGCATAGAGGCATATGCCTGTAATCCCAGTATGTGGGAGGCTGAGACAGGAGGATCACACATTTGAGACTAGCCTCAGCAAATTAGCAAGACCCTCAACCACTTAGCAAGACCCTGTTTCAAAATAAAAAAATAATAAAAAGAGGGCTGGGGTACAGCTCAGAGGTAGAATATCCCTGGTTTCAATCCATAGTACTCCCCCAAAGGAATATTCTAGAAATGGATACACACACACACACACACACACACTAGCAGACTTTGAGTACCCAGCTTCTGGCTTAACCTTGGGCTTTCCTCCACAGCTGTTACTCATCTGAATGTGTCAAGACCACATGATTTTAAGAGGCCATGTCACAGACTGACCCCATGCAAATAATGAGGAAGAACAGAGTGTAATTTATCCTGACCCCAAGATGATAACATGAGCGATGTTCATAATTTAGCTGCCACTTGGGCTAAGTAGAAGGAGCATGCTGTTGAGTTGGTTTCCATGAACCAGGGGCTCCAGGTTCCAGCTGACAGAGGGACGCAGAGTGTGACCTAGATGAGATGAAGGGTCTCCATGACCCAGACAGCCCTCTGGGGTCCTGAGCACATACTTCCTGTGCTCCACAGATGGATGAGGTGCTATGCACATCCAACGACGGCCACACCATTTAAATAGAGCTTACATCTCTTGAGCACTGATCGCATACTCTACCATTGTGCTAAGCACCGTGCGCGTGCGCCTGTGTGTCTGTGTCTGTGTGTGTGTGTGTGTGTGTGTGTGTCTGTGTGTGTCTGTGTCTGTGTGTGTGTGTGTGTGTGTGTGTGTGTTGTACTGGGGAGTGACCCAGGGTCACTCTACCTCTAAGCCACACTACCAGCCCTATTTTATCTTTTATTTTGAAATAAGATGTCCCTGAATTGCTGAGGCTGGCTTTGAAACTGTGATTCTCTTGTCTCAGCTTCTCAAGCACTGGGATTACAGGCAGGTGCCATCATGCCTGGCTTGCTAAACACTTATACAGATTACATAATTTGTCAAAACAACCCTATGAGTTAATTTATCATTTTAGTTATGCAGAAACTGGATCATAGAGATTAAATAAAAATTGTCCCATACCAGACATCTATCCAAAACCTGTGCCCTTCGCCACTTCTCCCTAATGTTTTCATGCTGATAAACCCAAACGAGCATGGAGACAGCAACATTTGTGCCTGGATAAAGACAAAGCTAATATTTGTGAATGCATTATCTACTACACACTACTTTACGTGCCAGCCATTTCCTATATATTGCTTTGCTCAATTACCAAAGTAATCCCGTGAAGCTCTGATAATAAGGGACTTGTTCATTGGGCTAAAAGAATTGTGCTTGAAGCCGGGCGTGGTGGCGCACGCTTGTAATCCCAGCCTTTGGGAGGCTGAGACCAGAGGATCCCGGTTTGCGGCCAGCCTGGGCTACCTAGTGAGGCACTCTGCAACTTCGTGAGACCTGGTTTCAAAATAAAGAATAAAAAATAGGGCTGGGGGTATAGCTCGAAGTAGAATGCCCCTGAGTACCGCAAAAAAGAAAAAAAAAGAATTGTGCTTGAAACCATGTTTTCCTGACTCTAAAGTAATGTTTCCTTGTTGCTTTTTATTATTATTATTTTTTCCTAAACAATACTGTTAGATGCATCCTTCAGTGTAAAAGAAAATTAGTTTAAAACACACATGCATACACATATACACACCACATGAGTAGCACAGTCTAATCCCTGGTACTTGGACAGGGATGTAGCTCAGTGATGGAGCACATGGCTAGCATGCATGAAGTCCTGAGTTCCATCTCCAGCACCACCCAAAACAAACTAAGAATTCCTGGTGCTGATTCGCAAGGTTAGCTTAGACAATGAAATAACTGGAGATAGATATATTTAATTCAGTACTACTACTCATAATCCCACCCCCAAAATTTAAAAAAAAAATTGTTTCTATATCAAAGTCATGAAGATATTTTCCTATGTTTTATTCTAGAAAGTTGTAGGTTTTATACTGAAGTGTATGAACCATCACAAATTAACTTTATCATAGTATGAAGTAGGGGAATTGAGGGGTTTTTTTTCCCTAAAAGCTTATCCAAATGCCCCACAAAAGTCAACCAACTGAATATATGTGAATCTGTTTCTGCACATTATTTTGTTTCATTTACTCAGCCGCCCTATCCTTACACCAATACTATACTGTCTTGGTTATTCTGACTTTATAGAATGACTTTAAGTTAGATAATAAGAGACCTCTAATCTTTTTTCTTCTTTTCTGAGATTGTTTTGGCTGACTCTTTCCAGGTAAAGTTTAGAGCTGACCTGTCAATTTTGTATCAGTGGAGTGGGAACTGGGAGGAAGCTCACCAAGTTCTGTGTACATGCATATCTCTATCACTCTGAGCTTAATTATGATGTGAGATTACAATGCACCAATAAAAGTATGTATTTTTTTTAAAGCCTGTAAGGATTTTGATTGAGATTGTGTTAAATCTAGAGATCAATTTGGGGAGAATGGACACGTTGACAATATTAAGTCTACTGATCTAGTAGAACACATTATACATCTCTTCATTTATTTAGGATTTTTAAAATTTCTCTCACAAATGTTTTATAGTCCTCAGTATAAACATTATAATTTTTTTCAAAATTATTCCTAACTATGTTTTTGAGCCACTGTAAATTTTATATTCTTAATCTTATTTTTTACTTGTTAGTTGCTGGTGTATAGAAATTCCATTGATTTTTATATATTGACAGTGTATCCTGAAACTTTATTAAATTTGTTTATTAATCCTGACAGTTGTCTTATAGATTTATTCAGATTTTCTGTATACAAAGTCATGTTTTCTATAAGTAGGGATAGTTTTATTTTTCCTATTCAGTCTCCCAATATATCTGTTATTTCTTTCCTTTCCTTATTGCAATGGATAGCATTACCAGCATACCATTGAATAGAAATAGGAGACCCAGGCGAGGTGGCGCACGCTTGTAATCTCAGCATTCAGGAGGCTGAGACCAGAGGATCTGGGTTCGAGGCCAGCCTCAGCTACCTAGTGAGGCACTCCGCAAGTTAGTGAGACCCTGTTTCAAAATAAAGAATAAAAAATAGGGCTGGGGGTATAACTCGGAGGTAGAATGCCCCTCCTGAGTTCAATCCCCAGTACCGCAAAAAAAAAAAAAAAAAAAAAAAAGAAAAGAAAAGAAATAGGAAAGGTGAACATTTTGCCTTGTACCTGGTCTTAGAGAAGAAACATCTATTACTAATTGGCTAGGTGGTATATTAGGAATTATTATGAATCAACTTTGGGCTTTGGCAAATTTTATTTTAAACTTATTAAAGCAGGCATGTAATACCACCAGTACTTGGGAAGCTGAGACAGGAAAATCACAGGTTTGTGGCCAGCCTCAGAACTTAGTAAGGACCTCCATAACTTAGTGAGACCCCATTTCAAAATAAAAAGAATAAAATAGGGATGGAGGTAGAGTTCAGAAGTAGAACACCCCTGGGTTCAATCCCCAGTACCACACACACACAAATAAATTTAAAAAAATAAACTTATTGAGATGATATATCTTTCCTCTTTTATTTCTTTATGTGTTCATATACATTGCTTGATATGAATTTTAAACCAATATTACATCTCTGGACTCAACCTTATTTGATCATTATATAGCATCTTTTTATATATTATCAGACTTGTGATAATTTAGAATTTTTTGTTCATAAGTAATATTCCTTTGTAATTTTTTCTTTCCTATAATGTCTTTATCAGATTCTTCTCTCAGAATTATGCTGGTCTCATAAAATGAGTTCTGAATGCTCCCTCCTATTTTTTTTGGAAGGATTTTGTATAAAATTGTTATTACTTCCTTCTTAAATGTTTGGTAAAATTCACTAGTGAATCCATTCAGACCTGTATTATTCTCCATAGGAAGATATCAAATTATGAATTCAATCTCTTTCAAAGATATTGGGATGATCTGATTTTCTATTTCTTTATGAAAGTTACAGCAAATTTATTATCACAATATTCACAATATTCTTTTATTATTCTCTTTCTTTTTCTTAATCAGTTAACCTAGGGGTGACTTATGAGTTTGTTAATATATTCTATTTTTGTCTTCTTAGCATTAATTTTTCTCTTGTTTTTATTATTTCTTTCTTGGATTAAAATGAATATTTGGGTTTAATTGAGCCTTGTCTTTCTAGCATCTTATGATGGAAAATTTAATCACTGAGTTTCAAATATTTTTCTGTTCCAATGTAAATAATTACAGCTATATGTGTACATCTAGCATGCTCCAGCCACATCTCACAAATTTGGATATGTTGTTTTTGTAATTATTCATATCAGGATATTTTGTATTTTCTAGTTTCTTTACTTGTTCTTTAATTGAACTCTTATGAAAAATGGATTTCTGAGTATTGGGTTATTTTCTTCATATCGTATTGTTAATTCTTTAATTTTTATCAGAGAACATACTCCAAATAATTTTAGTATTTAATTAAGACTTGTTTTACAGCCTAGCATGTGGTCCATCTTGGTGAATACCCATGTGTACTGAAAACCATGTGTAGTATGTGATTTCTGCTCTCATTATAGTAATCTATTAATATCAAGTTAGGTTTATAATAATCTTGTTCAAATCTATATCCTTACTGATTTTACAAACTGTCCTATCAATTACTACAAGAAAGATGTTTTAACACTGTTGATAAGGATTGTTTACCACTTTTTTTCTTCATATATTTTAAAGCACTATTATAGGTTGCATACAACTTTAAGATTATTATTTCCTCCAAATAAGGTGACATATTATTATGAAGTATCATCTTTATGAAAATATTCCTGTGATGGTGCCTATTTAATCTTACAATGATATAGCAACAAAAGTTTCTTCAGGCTTAATGTTCTTATAGTATGGTTACCCCTCTGTATCCATGAAGGATTGATTCCAGGAACCCTGGTGAATACCAAAATCTGTGGATGCTCAAGACCCTTATGTAAAAGAGTGCAGTGTGTGCAGAAAACTTATGAACACCCTCCCATGTGCTTCAAATCATCTCTAAATTACTTACATGTTATAATGCCTAATACCATGCTAATGGTATGCAAACTTCTTATACGCTATTATTTATGGAATAATGACAAGGAAAAGTCTCTTGATGTTCAGTACAGATGAGGTTTGTTTTTTCTGAAATACGTTCTATCCGTGGTTGGTTGAATCCATAGATGTTGAACCCATGTGATAAGGACGTTCAACTGCATGTCTTTTTCTATCATTTTACTTTCAACTTGTCTCTGCCTTCAGATTTATAGTGAATCTCTCATAGACAGCGAAATAGCTGATTCTTGGTTTTATAAAAATAAGTCACTATTTTTAAAATAACCACTACTTTTTACTTAGAGTGTTTAGACTATTTATATTCAATTTACTTATTTATATTATATTTAGTAATATGTCTTGTTATTTGACCCACTTATTTTAAGTTCTTCTTTAGTTTTCTTGCCTTTTGGTATTTTTTTATGTTTATTTAATTTTAAGTCATCCTTTTTTATATATGCTGCACTTCTTTGTATTAATTTTGAAGGTTCTTCTAGGGAATCACAATATGAATCCTTAAATAATCATAGTATACTTCATAGAACATGGAAGAACTTTGTATAAGTATCATCTTATTTATCTCCTTCCATTCTTTAGGTATAGTGTGTGTGTGTTTGTGTGTGTTTGTGTTATTTAGATTGAAATAAGAAAGGGCAACTTAAAATTGGATTTTTTTATCCATACATTTGACATTTTAACCCATATTTAATTTTATAAGTATACTAATTAGTTATAAATATATTTAAGTACAAATGTATTTAATTATATTCTTCATTTCTGAATATTTGAGTTTTCATTTGGTATAATTTTTACTTTAGCCCAAAGAACTTCCTTTGCCATTTCTTTGAGATTTTTCTGGTGAATTATCTCAGTTTTCAATGATCTAAACATGTTTTTTATGTCACTCTTAATTTTGAAGAATATCTTTCCTGAATGTAAAATTCTGGGCTGACCTTTTTCTTTCCTTTCAGCATTTTTAAAATTCCATTTTAATGTTTTCTAGATATTATTGTTTTCAAAGAGGAGTCAGGCTAAGGCAAGGCTAAGGCAAGAGGATTGCAAGGTTGAGTCCAGCTTAGACAGTTTAGCAAGACCCTGTCTCAAAAAAAAAAAAAAAATCTAAAAATGTCTGGGAATGTAGTTCAGTGGTAGAGCACTTGCCTAGCATTCTTGAGAACTTAGGTTAAATCTCTAGTACCCCCATATCCACCACAAAGACCACTTATATATCCTTGCCGCCTACATGTAATGTGTAATTTTTCTCTATATTCTTTTAAGCTTCCCCCTCTATGTGGTTTCTAGCAGTTTAACTATGATGTGTATAAGTGGCTTTTTCTTTATATTTATTTGACTTTGTGTTCACTAAGCCTCATGGACTCATAGGTTAATAATTCTCATCAAATTTAGGAATGTTCAGGTGTTATTTCTCTAAATAATTGTTCTTTCCAATCAGGTCTTTTACCATGTTATCAATTAAATAAAGACTGGCCCTTGATATTGACATGCAGGTTACTAAGGCAGTTCATTTTTTTTTTTTTTTTTTCAGTACTGGGGATTGAACTCAGGGGCATTCTACCTCCGAGCTACACCCCCAGCCCTATTTTTTATTCTTTATTTTGAAACCGAGTCTCACTAAGTTGCGGAGTGCCTCACTAGGTAGCTGAGGCTGGCCTTGAACCCGGATCCTCCGGTCTCAGCCTCCCGAATGCTGGGATTACAAGCGTGCGCCACCACGCCCGGCTTAAGGCAGTTCATTTTTGAAACACTTTTTTCTCTTTGTTCTTTGGATTACATAATTTCTCCTGATCTGTTTTCAAATCATTAATCTCTTCTTCTGCATTCTCTATTATGCCCAACCAGCAAATGTTTACATTTCAAATATCATACTTTTCAGCTCTATGGTTTCTATTTTTTAAAACAATTTCCAAAAATAAAATCATTCTACACCTCCCCTGAGATTCCTCAACATGTCATTCATCATGTTCATCTTCTCAAGACCATAAACATATTGATAATAACTATTTCAAATTTTTGTCTGCTAATTCTAATATCTTGGATCATCTTGGAATCTATTTCCATTGTTTGCTTTTTATTCTGGATTAAACCACAGGTTTTTGCTTCTCCAGATTTCTTTCACTTGTATATGGGTATTATGGATTAAAAATTACAGATGGTAGCCGGGCGTGGTGGCGCACGCTTGTAATCCCAGCATTCGGGAGGCTGAGACCGGAGGATCCAGGTTCGAGGCCAACCTCGGCTACCTAGTGAGGCACTCCACAACTTAGTGAGACCTGGTTTCAAAATAAAGAATAAAAAATAGGGCTGGGGGTATAGCTCGGAGGTAGAATGCCCCTGAATTCAATCCCTAGTACTGCAAAAAAAAAAAAAAAATTACAGATGGTATATGTTACACCGCTTTTCTTAAAAGACTGCTGCATTGCTGGGTGTGGTGGCACACACCTATAATCCCAGTGCTTGGGAGGCTGAGACAGGAGGAGCTCAGGTTGTAAGCCAGCTTCAATAATTTAGCAAGGTTCTCAGCAGCTTAGCAAGCCCATTTCAAATTAAAAAATAAAATAAAATAGGGCTGGGGGTATAACTCAGAGGTAGAATGCCCTGGGTTCAATCCCCAGTACCACAAAAAAAAAAAGTGCAGGGTTTATTTTAGCAATTATGTCACTGACACATTCTTTTGATTGCCAGGCTTGAGTTTGTTCTTTGTTAGGACAAGTTAATTTTGTTTTGTTTTGTTTTTCCTGGATCCTAAAAATTTTGTTCTTATTCTAATGAGTGGCTCTTATTTCTTTTTCTCAAGAAATACCCAAGATGCTCAGTGAGGCCTTTAGGATAGAACTCCCTGTGTCATAGTCCTATATGATCTCTGCTAATATCTGCTCAGCTCTCTGTCCTACCTGGGCTCCAGTGCCTATAGGACATCACAAAAAAATACCCAAGATGCTTAGTGAGGCCTTTCCCTCTGACTAGGTTAGAACTCTCTGTCTCAGAGTCCTGTAGGACCTCTGCTAATATCTGCTTAGCTCTCAGCCCTACCTGGGCCCCGGTGCCTACAGGACATAATAGCAAAAAAAAAAAAAATGTTCTTAGGCCACATGCTGGGGAAAATGTGGAGTTCCTCTTAGGAGCACTCCTTCCAGAAGGATCGCAGTCCTGTGCTGTTGTGGACCAACTAGAAAAGTCGCCTCAAATGTTTTGTTGATTTTTTATAGTTATTTAAAGTAGGAGGGCAAGTTCAGTACCAGTCCATACCTCAAACCAGAGTTCTCTACTGTTCCATTGAAACAAGTAATTAAAAGTCTGATTACATGAGATTTAATTGTACTCTCTTACAAAACTTTAGTTTTATGGACGCTCTATATATTCATCATAGAAAAATTAGAAAATATAAGAAAAGGATGCACAAAAAATTTATCAAGTGTAGGAGAGAATAAATAAATCCAGAATTTAATAGTAATGGGACTTCCTATCATGCAGAGTTATTATTACAAACATTTTGGTCTATTTTCTTCTGGACACGTACACACACACACACACACACACACACACACACACTTTGGCATAATTCTTCTGATACTGTATATACAAATGTTTATCTGGCTTTCTTTTTTTAACTTAACATCCTAAGAGGCAAATTTTCCATGACATTAAATATTTTTTGAAAACATTATTTTTTTATGGCTGCATATGTTCCATTATTTCTATTTAACATAATTTATTTAACCATTTTTGGCATGCATTCCTTTCCCACATTTTTGCTATTTATAAATAATGTTGCAATGAACATATTTGTGCATAAATATTCATACTCATTTCTGACTTTTTTCCCCAAGAAGAAAAATTACCATGTCAAAGGGTATGAACTTTGCTTAGACTCTCTATATATTCTGCCAAATTATTCGAGATATTGATTGTATAACTTAAACTCCCTCCAGCATTTTATATGAATGTTTATTTTACTGCATTCTTGCCAAACCTGAATTTTTTCCATTTTTTACATCTTTGCTAGTTTTATAGCTAAAATGTTTCTTTATTTGTACCCTAATTTGCTTTAATTTACTTTCCAGCAAGGCTGAATATTTTTGCATATACTTATTTGCATTTCTTCTGTGTCCTGTTTGTTGCTTATATCTTTAGCCCAAGATGCTATTAAGTTTAGTGATTTTTTTTCTTAATGATTCATATGTGAAAGTCCTCTTATTAATTAATTTTTAAAGAACCGTTGCCAGATAAGGAGTCCTGATATTTATTTGGTAGGTTCAATTAATTTATATATAATGCTCTCCTTCTCAAGGAGCTCAGGGTAGAACAGGAAGTCAATACTGCCTGCAAGTAGCTGCAGTGGCCACAAAGAATAATAAACACACTAAGGGAATTCGAAACAACTGCAAAGGTTAGGAGATAACGAAGAGAACATTTCCAGCTAAGCGAACCAGAGAATGCTGCAAAAGAGATGTCGCTTTGTAGTTATGCCTTTATGCATGAATTACTACAGAGGGTCATGAACTTCAAGGTACATCAAAATCATTTGTAAGACCTGTCAAAACAGAGGCTGCTGATCTGAGGGGGGCCCGGGAATCTGCACTTCTAACAGACTCCCAGATCATACAAGGATGCTGGTCCAGTCCCTCCCCCTGCCACACACATTTTGAGAACAATTAAGCTAAGAAAAATTAGGAGGAAAACAAAAAATAAAAGAGAAAAAGAAGGTCCCAAGCAAGAAAACAGTTTGAATGAAACAAAATTTAGAAATAGAGAGAGAAAACTGAGTCTCTAAAGGAGATCCATAGCCAGGCATGGAGGTGTATGCCCATAGCCCTAGTATTTGGGAGGCTAAAACAGGGGGATTGCAGGTTTGAAGACAGCCTCAGCAAATGGCAAGACTCTTAGCAACCCAATTGTTAAGTTGCTTTTTTTGTTTGTTTCAAAATAAAAATAGGACTAGGGCTGTAGTTTGGAGGTAGAATGCTCTAAGTTCAATCCCCAGTATCATGAATGAATGAATGAATGAATGAATGAATGAATGAATGACATGTGCTTGTTGGATTGTGGAATGGGTGACTTTTGGACAACTTGTGAGCTGAACAAAGATGCCTAGAATACTTCAAAAAAGTGACCAAAACCTATGAGCACACTATAGAAACTATAAATCACTTTGACCTTCTAGTTTCCTGGAATCTAGCAAAGCAGGAACAAGTGCTCAAAAAGAGACCATCGACCTCGGGACTCTAAGAGTTATCTGGATTGTGACCCTTTGGCCTGATCACTCAATTGACCACCTCCACAGACATTGATCTAATCTGAAACCCACATGCCAAACCAGCCCCGTAATGGCGAAATACCATCTTAGCCAACTCCAAAGGAAGTCCAGTCCCCTTGTATCATAGATATCCCACCTAATTATATACGCTAATAAACACTTCCACCTAGTTTAAGCCCTATTGTGTCTCTGGCTCCCACACTCTGCCCTGAGAGTATATATCCTTACCTCTTGCTTTCTCAGAAAGTTCTCCCTTCTAGCTAAAACCCAGTACACTCTTGAATTCTTTTCTGTAATATGGTCACGGTTTGGAAGATCTGAGCAAAGCTCTCCTCTACCTCTGGAGAGACCTCCTCAGTCCCCTTCCAGTGACATAAACAGAAATGGGAGTTTTCTACAAGAGTTACAATCTCATTGTTTCTGGAGATGACTAACATAGAGTTGGCTATTTGGGTTCTTCTCCCTTCCTAAATTGTAAGAATCTACCTAGAGAGCAATAAGATTCCTTACACTTATCACAAAGGATTTTAGTTCATCCCGGGTTTGCATGCAACACATAACTACAGCTGAAGGAAAGCACTCTGCCTTGTCCTAGTAATGTGTGGATACATTCAAGTTCACTCTATGTTAAGTTTTTTTTTAATCCATCCACTTTTTCATTTTTGAAATTTACTTTAAAATCAACTGAATTTAAAATGAACTATTCTAAATGCATAACAGTTGTATTTGCTCTGAGTTAAAGGGCACCTATAAAATAAGTATCATGAAAACAAAACCTTATTATTAAAGTTTAATTAGCTATCACTGTCTATTAAAGGTTCAGAGGCTGGAGTCTTCCCAATCTTTGTTAAAAAGGAGGCATTTGCAGGAATCAAAAAAGGTGGGATTTCCTGATAAAACACAGATACCCAATTAAATTTGAATTTTAGACAAATAACAAGTACTTTTTATGTTTAAGTATATTCCCTGTACTATTCATGGCATACTTATATACATGTATTCCTTATTTGTCTGAAACTCAAATTTAACTAGTGCCCTCTATTTATATTTGCTAAATTTGGTGAGTCCAAAAAGAGGTTAACACTTCAGGCCAGTATAACACAGACCTTTCCTCATAGACGTATTTAGAAATATTGAAAGATAATTGAAAGCATTGCCTTATGATCAGTCCTACAGTATTTAATCCCATGTCTATTTACCAACTAAACCAAAGTTACTAGGGGGGAAGGGAATCTCCAGAGATAAGGGTCCTTCACTTTGTAGATCACTACCTTAAACATAGACATAAAACCAATTGAGAAGAGGTTTGCAGACCATCTTGAATTCTCAGTAGCCAAGATAGGCATCTCTCTACTTTGAACAGAATCAATTGATCTAACTTTTGCATACCAGAGGCGAATTTAAATCCCTATGGGGACCATAAAGGAAGCTTGAGGAAAGAAGAAAATGAGAGATTAGTAGGCAAGTCCTCAAGCAATTAGCGCGACTAATGGGGAAAGTTTACATACAAATGGCTGGGCTTTCGAACCAGCTTTCTTCAAGATAACCATCAAATCCCTAGATGTCAGTTGAGGTTAATAAAAAATTCTAAAGTATTTCTGCTGCCCTGCAAAGTTTATTCCTTTCTGGCTCCATATTAGTTCCTTGTAACTGAAATGTCTGCTACTAAATACTGCTTCATCAATGATAAGTCACTCAAGAAATGCCCAAAACTATTTTCCTCCCTGTATCCTGTTTTATGTCTGAGTAGCAATGCCCCTCCAATCAGAGGCTAAAATTTTGTCCTGTATTAGTGTATGTTTTCTTCTACAAAATGGAAGAAGAGCTTGATGCCTGCTAGAAATTCTTGGCAGAAGTGAGGATTACAAGGTATGTCCAATCTCTAGGAACTCAGAAAGTGGGTCTTTCTGAACCTCTTTATCTTCTCTTCTGGATTGTTCCATCTCAGCCAGCCCAAGCTCTTGGGAATCTGAGCGAGTCTTAAGAATGAAAATCACATTTGGGAGACAGGAATAGACTCTCCATCTACAACTACAAGTTGAAGGCAGAGGCACGTTAATGGGAAAGAATGACCCTTGATCTAAATAAGAGGTTAGAATACAAGTGTGTGTGTGTGTATACATGTATTGCGTATACACATAATATTGAAATAGGGTATCTCCTCTTATTGGGCTCTTGTCCAGTGGATTTTGACAAATAAAGTCCAAAGACTAATGAAGGGTATAGAAATATGAAAGTTGATTTAAGCATTGATTTATATTGAAGTTCTTGGGAGGCAAGCTTTTATAGCTTACTGAGATTCCTCATCTGCTCTTTTATGATTGGTCAGAATTGGGTCTTGGGCCCCCAAAGCTCAGGAAATTAAAACAAGAATTAATAAGTGAGATGGCATTAAACTAAAAAAATTTCTGCATGTCAAAAGAAACCATCAAGAGTCTAAAGAGAAAGCCTATGGAAAGGGAGATGATCTTTGTCAGCTACCCCTCTAATAGAGAACTAATATCTAGAATATCCAAAGAACTTAAAAGCCTTTACATTATAAAATAACCAAATCAAGAAATGGGCAATTGAATTGAATAGACACTTCACAAAAGAAATACGAATGGTCAATGGATACATAAAAATATCCAATGAGGGAGATGCAAATAAAAACTACACTGAAATTCCATCTAACCCAAATCAGGACGGCAATCATGAAGAAGTCAAAAAACAATAAATGCTGGTGAGGATGTGGAGAAATAGGAACTCTTCTAAACTGTTGGTGGGATTGCAAACTAGTTCATCCACTATAGAGATCTGTGTGGAGATTCCTCAAAAAACTGGGAATGAATCCACCATATGATCGAGCTATACCACACCTGTGTATCTTTCCAAAAGGGTAGAAATCAGAGAATTACAGTAAGATATGCATACCCATGTTCATAGCAGCACAATTAATCACTAAATTATGGAATCAATCCAGGTGTCCACCAACAGATGAATGGATTACAAAATTGTGGAAAATACACACAATGGAATTCTACTCAGCAATAAAGAACAAAATTATGTCATTTGCAAGAAAATGGAAGGACCTGGAGAACATTGTATTAAGTCACAAAAAGTGAAGGGTTTTATGTTTTCTCTAATATGCTGAAGCTATGGAGTACTTAGGATACAAGAGGGACTCCAGATAATGGAGGAGAAACCTCAGTGGAGCCAGGGAGGTGGTCTAAGGTAGGGGGAGGGGAAAGACTGAGGTGCACCAATGGAAATACTACCATCCACTGTGTGTACATATGTGAATATACCAATGTCAATCTCGGTACTTTTTATTTGGAAGAGAGGAGACAGGGAGGCAAAGGAGGTGCCCATCAAGTGCTGTGTGCGTGTATGTCACTGTCAACCTGATCTACATTATGATGTGAGACTATAATGCACCAATAAAAGCACATTATTAAAAAACAGAATTTGATCTTGGGGACCCAATGTTTTAACTAGTTTCAATCTTTAATTTTGATCATTATCTCATGGGCTGCTGGGCTCAAGTCTCCTGGGTTGATTTCTCCACCCACCCCACCCCATCCGTGGTCCTTGTTGACACAGGCTGTCCTCAGAATGCAGCCCACAGAAGAGGGCGAAGTTTTGTTTTGATTGCCATAGTCCTTGCCTGGTTATTGTTACCTGTATATCTTTTTTTTTTGCAGTACTGGGGATTGAACTCAGGGGCATTCTTCCTCCGAGGTATACCCCCAGCCCTATTTTTTAGTCTTTATTTTGAAACAGGGTCTCGCTAAGTTGCAGAGTGCCTCCCTAGGTAGCTGAGGCTGGCCACAAACCCGGATCCTCCAGTCTCAGCCTCCCAAATGCTGGGATTACAAGCGTGCGCCACCACGCCCTGCTACCCTTATATCTTATTAACTTTCCCTGCTCTTGTTTTTTATGCAGATGGTACCTTCCTTTCTTTCTTCCTTTCCTTTCCTTTCCTTTCCTTTCCTTTCCTTACCTTTCCTTTCCTCTCCTTTCCTTTCCCTTCCCTTCCCTTTCCTTCCTTCCTTCCTTCCTTCCTTCCTTCCTTCCTTCCTTCCTTCCTTCCTTCCTTTCTTTCTTTCTTTCTTTCTCATGCTAGGGATTGAACCCAGGATCATTTTACCTCCGAGCTACACCTTCAGCCCTATTTTAATTTTATTTTAAAACAGAGTCTGGCTAGACTGATAAGAGTCGCAATACTTGCTGAGGCTGTCCTCCAACCTGCAATCCTTCTATCTCAGCCTCCCAAGTACTGGAATTGTAGGTGTACACCACCTTGTCCAGCTCAGATGACCTCTTTTAACTCTTTCTGTTCCTAGGTTCTCTGCCCTGCCTCAATATCTCATAACCATATATGCTGTAAACACAAAATAGTGAGAAAATATTCTTAGTAACAGCACTGGGGTGGGCCAGGTTGTTACCATAAGTCAGTATATGAAGATAGTAAGTTCCTGCTTTGTAAGTGAGGACACTGGAGCACAGAAAATTTAAATGACTTACCCCAGGTCTACTGTCTTCAAGATCTGCACCACAGTAAACAGAAAAGACAGGGGAGGCAGTGGGCGGTCCCAGGCTGTCTCCAGCATGCAGATCCGTCCACTGCCCGCTCTTCATAGTAGTGTGGAGGAGTTGAACTTGCAGGCACCAGGTACTTCAATTACCCTGTTTGCTTTGTTCTTTTGGCACATTCTACGTGCAATCTCCTGTTTGCAAGCTGGCTTCCCTTCAACCGCCCAAGAGCTAGAAATCCAGCCAGTTGTAGCAACGTGAACATGCAGTCTGCAAAGCAGTGCTAATCCTGAGCTAGCAACCATAAGGACTAGGCCTTGAAGCATGCTGGTTTTGAGGTAGGATAGAAGAAATAAAAGAAATAGGTAGAAAGCACAACTTTAATATAAAAGCCTGGTGCTAATCCTCCTAATATCTTTACTCCTTGAACCAGTTCTCTCTCCCAGGCCTGCCTCTTACAAATTTCTGGGGAAATTTGTCAATCTTAAAGTTAACCAAAAAAAATAAATAAATAAAAGAGCTGGGTATGGTAGCACCTGCCTGTAATTCCAGCACTTGGGAGGCTAAGACAGGCAGATCTCAGGTTTGTAATCAGCATCAGCAACTTAGTAAGGCCCTCCACAACTTAGCAAGACCCCATTTCAAAAATAAAAATAAAATAGGGCTGGGTTGTAGCTCAGAGGTAGAATGCTCCTGGGTTCAATCCTCAATATCTCACATACAGACAAAAAAAAAAAAGAAGAAAGAAAGAAAGAATGAATGAATGAATTGGCCTGTGTACTGTTAACAAGATAGATACAATACCTTGAGAAACCTGTAATTTAGGGAACCTTACAGCTTGTCTATTGATCTAATGATGGAGACCACAATCAGCCCAAGAATCTGGTAACTACCATCAGCCAGCTTGGGATCACTGGATTGAAATCATCTTCACACACCTTCCCAGACCCACCCTTTGCCAAGTTTCCTTTAAAAGGACAGCTGTGAACCCCCAGATGGGTGTCTCATTCTAGAGATGGCCCACATTCTCCCTTGAATGTATATTTCTTGCTGTCCTAAAGAAATCTCTGTCTATGCCTCTGACTGGCACGTGCTGAAATCCTTTTCCATCTGTTAAACCAAAGGCCCCACCGATCCTAAGTTGTCTCCTCTCTCTTCCCCTGGGAACTCCTCTGGACCCTTCTCAGAATCAACCCTTCTGCTCTGACAATTTGACTGAGGTGTTGTCAGTGAGTTTCTATGCACCAGTTTCTTCTCCACCCCTACTGTAAACATACTGGGCTCTGGATTTTTTTTTCTCTCACTCCTGTTCTTTTCCTCTTCCTCTCTCTCTGCAGACCAGGAAGCCTGGGAATGAATCCATGCGTGGGAGAGGGCTTTGCTTGGAACCCAGCAGTCTTGAGTCCACCTTTGCCTTCATTATTGTTAATTTCTAGGAAGGAATTCAATTTAGAATAGACTTCTGAACACTCCCTATCCCCTTCCTTTCAGACTCTGGATTATGCCATTGTGGGGCAAAGACCGTGAATACTCCAGGTTTTCTTGAAACCTTTATGAGGAAGGGTCAAAAACAGCTCTTTCCTCTTCGAAATTCATGGCAAGGGTCCAAAATTCTCATCCATGTGAGGTTTTATTTTGTTTGTTTGTTTTTATGGTACTGGGAATTGAACCCAGGGACATTCTCCCTCTGAGCTACACCCCCAACCCTATTTTTTTAAATTTTTTTTATTTGGAAACAGGGTCTCACTAAGTTGTAAAGAACCTCACTAAATTGCTGAGGCTGGCCGCAAACTTGTGATCCTCCTGTCTCAGCCTCTCAAGTACTGGGATTATGAGCATGCATCACCATGCCTGGTCTTGTGAATTGTTAAAGCAGCAAAATTGGGACTATTTCACCACTTGGTATTTCATAGTTGCACATTTATTCTATTAATTTAAAAGCAGTTGCTCTATTGCTTTATATGAAAATTAGAGTTAAGAATATGGAGTTATATCTTCCATCCTTATGAAAGGTAGGATTTATGGTTTATACTTTTTTTTTTCTTGTAGTACTATTTCGATCCCAGGTGTATTCTACCTTTGAGTTACACCCAAGCCCTACTTATTTTTTATTTTGAAACAGGATTTCACTAAGTGGCTGAGGGTCTCACTAAGTTGCTGAGGCTGGCGGTTAACCTGTGGTGTCATTCTCCCAAATACTGGGATTACAGGCATGGCATGTTGACACCACACCTAGCTTGGTTTACACTTTTTTTTTTAACTTTAGTGTATTAGTATTTTCTAAATTGTTCTCAATCACCACATCCTATAATAGTCTAAAGTATTTAGAAACATAAATAAGAATGAAGAGTAGTCCCAGGCAGCTTCTGATATTACATCTGGGCCACTGCTGACATTCTGGGATCAAATCTGAAAGTGATACATTGACTTTGTCTGGTGGGAGAAAGGGGCTGCCTTCATTCTGACTTCTGACCAACAGGCAGGAAGGAGGAGTTTACTTTTGGTCTGAGGGGACCACCCTGAGGTCATATTGATCCCCAGCTGGCTGTACATTGAGATTGTCACTGTGTGAAGGGCAAATGAGTCAACCTCAAGGTCACATCAGGTGGTGATCAATAAGAGTTCCCTCAGGGAGGCAGAAATGCCCCAAGCCCAAAGGGGCCCGCCTAGACTTCAGCAGAGACCCAAGCCATTCCCACCTCCTGTCAATCAACCCCTTTCTTGAGTCAATGTTCCTCTGTGGGATGCCAGCCAGGACCAAATCCCTGATTGGGTTTAGGGCTTATCTCAGGACTAACCTTGGGGACCGGCAGTCTCCAGGCTTTGAGAGATTTTCCTTCAAATCTCCAGGATAACAAACTCATAAAAACATCCAGCTTGAGATTGAAATAATCACAGCAGGATTTTTTTTTTTTTTTTTTTTTTTTGCTATTTGGTTAGGAATTTTGCTGGAGGTGTTATACATGCTAGTTTATTAAACATTCACAATGATAGTATGAGCTGATATTTTAGTAGCCACTTTATAAAAGGGTTGAATGATTTGCAGGAAACCGAAGCTAGAATTGGGCAGAGGAGAGAGTTACTCTAACCACCAAGGGCTCTATGCTGTTACTGGTGGCCCCATAGTTCCCTGATCCTGAAGACCCCATCCTGTGAAGGTGAAAGCAGCAGCTAGGCCCTGTCCTCCTGTTTCTAAGCCTGTCCCAGCTTCTTCTAGCTCTTTCCTTATTTCCTGGGTGATCTTGTGCAAATCTTCATTTCTTTGAGTTTTGATTTTCTTAATAGCACAACTATAATCTTACCCACTTCTCAGGATTTTAAAAAGGGATTGACTCCACCAGGCTGAGAGGCAGAGGACCTTGTGGTGTTCAGACTTCAGATCCTAGGGGCAGACTGGCCACACTGGAATCCCCAGTTTTGCAACCCTGGACAAAAGGCAATCTAGGTTCCTCAGTGAAGAATTAAGAATTGGTACCCCAGAGAGTGGTTGTGTCTTTTACATAAGTAGGTGTTTGAAAGGCTTTGAAATAGTACCTTGCAGGCTATTCCTGAGTCCCATTGCAATTATTGAGTTCTAAATAAAAATCGCTTTAGTACAATAAACAACGCATATTATGCTCAAATCATAAATAGTGATGCCCCTAAGCCTATTATTTGCAAAAAGATTAGCCCATCATTTTACAGGCCCTGTGTCCATCCAAATTTCATACTAAAAATAATAGGGAAGCCAAAGCAATAGCAGCGCTGGCTGCATTTCACTGTCTGGCAGTAATCCCTCCCGTCCCTCCAGACCTTCCACGGGAAGAGAAGGGGCTCGCCTGGAGCCCTAGGAAGTGCCTGCCTGGCACCCGAGAGAGACAGCCAGGGATCCAAGTGTGTCCATCTAAGCTTCTGAGGAAGTCACTCTTCTACCCTGCCCTCCAGGGGCAAACTCGGAAACTTTGCACACACTCACAAAAGCAATTTACTTAGCCAGTCATTTTCTAGATTTGCTCAGCAATTATTTTAGCTATTTGTGTTAAATTGAGAGTTTTCTCTCTCTCTGCCCGGTGTCTTTCTGCTTCGTTGGGTGGGGAAGGCTGAGTAGCATTTTCCTGCCTGATGGCTCAACTTGTGCATGCTCAGAGGCTGGGGACAATGGAAAAGGCTCCGAGAAAGTAAAAGCTGCAGGTCCAGAGACTCCCAGGCAGTGGTTAAAAAAACAAGACACAGCCGGGCGTGGTGGCGCACGCTTGTAATCTCAGAATTCGGGTGGCTGAGACCGGAGGATCCGGGTTCGCGGCCAGCCTCAGCTACCTAGTGACGCACTCCACAACTTAGTGAGACCCAGTTTCAAAAATAAAGAATAAAAAATAGGGCTGGGGATATAGCTTGGAGGTAGAACGCCCCTGAGTTCAATCCCTAGTACCGAAAAAAAAAAAAAAAAAAAAAAAAAAAAACAAGACACACATGGAGCCACAGAGTCAACTGGGTGGGAGCTTAGTCAGTGTGGATGCTGGGTCCCCCTCTCCGAGAATAACTGGCTCAGTGATGTTAGCTTCAGGGGCACTTTCCCAGCTATCTGGGAAAATAAATAGTCCTGATTGTGGAATCTTCAGATTTCCAAGTAGAAAAGTTCCCCCCAGTTTCAAGCTTCTAATAAGAGGCCACTGAACAGAGCAGAGATATGCAAAAATCATCTTTCATGAGCCAGTTAAGAGCCGGTTCCAGGACACTCTTGTTGGGATTGGCAATTGATGTTTATTAGGTTCTCCGGAATGAGTCTGACACTGGAGATACTCTCCTGGGCTCTTCAGGAGGAGCAGAAATAGAGAAACAGAAAGGTACTAAAATTTTGAGCCTGGAGCCAAGACTAATTTGTTTTAGGGAGAAGGCATTGAGTCTACAAATATGCATATGCCACCATCACTGGGGTTTTTTATATTCGTATATATTTAGTATTATATTTTGATTAATTTTATCAACTCACTACTTTGCTGTAATTGATAAGAAACTTTAATCGTCACTTTTAAGGGTGAAAGTATAGTTGCTATAAATAAAACAAAAGTGTAAAGAACTACAATAAAAAGCCTTATGTTGAATTCTGGTTATAGACCATATCCCCGCTGAAGTTCTGAGCCTTAGGCCGGCTTTCCTCCTTATTAACAAGTGTTAGAGGGACATTAATGTTCTATTAGCATCAAATGGTGATATTTCCCTTAAGATAATTAGGACTGAAAAGTAGTTTAAAAGGAACTAACTTCCTCTACCAGAAACAAGTTCTATAAAGCAGGGTATTAACACAACTGAAAAACGGTCTCTATGCCAGGGGGAGCCAAATCACACTAATCTCAAACATACTGCGCCTTCTTACAACTGGAAATAATCAAAGCTAAGGGGCTGCTGCTGATAGCAGTGATGGCAAGGAAGACTGGCTACCCAGTACTGACCTTTGCATATATAGTGGACCTTGGGCAATCTGCTTGCACGTGAGGCTTGGAGAACCTAGTGAACTTGGCCTCAATCACATGTTGGTCATAGATTTGATCTCAGTCAGGCTGAATCCAGAGCCTATGTTAAGAACACACACATCAAGTTTTGCAGGTGTTTTCCTTTCTTTTCCTCATGGCTTTGTGGAAGGATTAAGTACCATTATGTTCATAAAACACCTGACCAGTGCCCAGCCCACAGTAGGCTCACCCCAGATGTTGGCAGCCACATTTCACAGGATGAGGAGTTTGTGACATGTTCAAATGCTCCACATCCCCTGGACAGAGCCCCATTAGCTGATTTTTCTCTTGAAGCTATTTCCAAAGCAGTGGCCTCTTTATCCCCCGAACACAGGCAGGGCTCCTTGGTAACACACCAAGTGCGGTGTACTACGCTTTCATCATGACTCACCCCTTTAGCCCTCTGGTCTCCCAATTAAAGACTACAGAGAAACATTAACTTGGTTCTCAGTTGATAAGACCTTGTTTTTCTCCTCACTGACCTCTCCAAGATAAACATTTTGAACTTTTGATAAGGCATTTCTTCACAGCTGGGCAGGTCCATAAGAAGGGTTAGGGAGAAATCACCATTAGAATCAAGTTATTAAATTGAAGTGGAAGGCAGAGGATATCTAAAGAAATTTGGGAATTTCTACACAACCTGCTTTATAGTAAAGAAGCAAGACAGAAGTATGCCCAAACCCACAGACCCTCATCATCCCACTAAAAAATGTACACCTGATTTGTTTAGTTATATATCATAAGACCTGCTCAGGCCTCCCAGGCCAGTACCTGAGATCAAATGGTGTGTGTGTGGGGGGGTGGTCCACATCAGTGCCCTGAAACAGTCACCAGTGATGTGACCATCAGCTTCCAAGGGTCTGTTTTTGTCTCTGAAATGGGAGAGAAAACAGACTCCTATTTCCCTACTTGCCAAATGAGCATGATGATGACCCTGATTATAATTGTGATCTTCATTACATGAGCTTTGAAATTATTAAATGAGGTATGCTTGCAAACTATGTTCATCATCTCAAAGTAACTCTACCAATGTTGGTAACATGCTCACCCCAAAGAGCTATCAGCAAGAGGTCAAAAGGCGATGGTCGTTCACTCGCAAATGATACATCAAAAGCATCTTTGTGTACACAATAGTTGCATGCGATCCCGTGCCCTCTTATCAACCCTCTGACCTAAGCATTATTTTTAGATTGCACTTTGCACAAAAGGAAACTAAGGCTCACAAAGGTCAAATTATTTACTTATGGGCAGATAAGGGTAAGGGTCAGAATTCATTCCAGGTGTTAGGGCCTGAACCGTGTTCTCCATAATCACATATATATTCATGTGTTGAAGTCCTAATCCCTAGTAACTCGGAATTCAACTGTACTTGAAAGGAAGGACTTTTAAAAGGTGACTTAGGTAAATTTGGTTACATGGATGTACCCTACACCAACGACTGGTGTCCTTATGAGAAGAGGCAGTTAGAATACAGATACAGAGAGAAGACTGGGAATACCGTTAGAGAAGCATACAAGCTAAGAGAGGTATATTAATGTGTTGAAGTCCTAATCTCTAGAAACTCAGAATTCAACTGTACTTGGAAGGAAGGACTTTTAAAAGGTGATTTAGGTAAATCAGTTACATGGATATTCCCTACGCCAACGACTGGTGTCCTTATGAGAAGAAGTAGTTAGAATACAGATACACACAGAGAGAAGATTAGACATACCATTAGAGAGATGGTAAGCTTACAAGCTAAGAGAGGTCTTGGAAGAAAACACCCCACCTACACCTTGATCTTGGGCTTTTAGATTACAGCACTGTAAGAAATAAATTTCTGTTGTTTAAGTACTAGTCAGGGATACTTTGTTATGGCAGTTCTAGCAAACTAATACACCAATTCTAGCAAACTAATATACGAGGTCTGTCATCTATATCTAATGTACATTCCTCCATGCTACCCTACCATGGGGTATGTGTTTAATTATGATCTAGTATACAATGCCTTTAAAGTATCCCACTTTATAGTTTCTCAAATCTGAAGAGGCCATACTACCCAACCTTAATAACTCAGATTGCCAATACATTTGCAACCTTAATAACTCAGATTGCCAAGATTCACAGGAACAACTTACTGAAGCACTGTGAGTTCAGTGGCCTAGTGAGCATCCATGTTTTTAACAGTCTCAGTGGTCACTGGTTGAGTTTGCTTCAAGGCAGGCAGAACTTGACTTGTAGCACCAATCACACCTGTGTCAGATGTCACTGATCACTGATCACATTCTCTCCCATGGAGTCCAGTATTCGCCTCAGAATTCTTCTCAAGCCTGGACAACAGGAAGCTATGAGCAGATTGTTCTGGACACATGAAAATGTACCACATTCCCTTCTAATACAGTCCACCACTACATTCATCTCTCCAGCCTAGTGACGGCATGAGTTATAATTTGAAAGCAAGATATCCCTTGAACCTCATGTTCTAGAGACAGCCATGGCTGGAGGTGAATCCCTGGCGTGTGGCCTTGGGGACTATATATATGTCCCATTTCCCCCTCCCCTTGGTCTCAACTCTCTCTGCTCCTCACCATCACACCCTGAGAACCTATAGCTCCAGTTCCTGTTTGGCAGCTGGCATAAATGGACTACATAGAATAAATGGACCAAAATCTCCAGCCCATAAGTAAATAAATCCTTCTTCCTCTAAGTCTTGTGTGTGCCAGGTGTTTGGATCACAACTGGAAGAATGCTGACTGAAACAGGATGGCTTTGTTCAGGAAAACATAGAAAGGACTCCGTGAGAGGACAATATCCCAGGCCTAACAATCTCTGTTTCTGCATTGTACAAAGTCAATCTGAAGCTGGGAAACACACCCAGGTATAACAATAAACTTGTAAACTAGTTCATCTGATTGGCAGAACAGCAATAAATGAGATACATGAGGACCAGGTGACATAGAAACAATAAACATGTAGTATAAAGTCCTTATTCCTTTCCTCCTGGGATTAGAAATGTTGACTCATAAGGATCTGAAGCCTGAGATTTCCCACTTCTGTTCCACAAGTAATTACATTTTGCTCTATATCAAACTATTTAGTGGCTTCAAATGAAAGGGCATTTTCTTTTGCTCACAAGTTTGTGGATGGAGAATTCAAGGGGGGCTGAGTACAGTGGCATATATCTGTAATCCCAGCAACTTTGAGAGGCTAAGACAGGAGGATCAAAAGTTCAAGGACAGCCTATGTAACTCAATGAGACTCTGTTTAAAAAAACAAATCTTTTTAAAGGGCTAGGGAATAGTTTTATGGTAGAATTCTCCTGTACCACTTAAGAAAAATCAGAAGAGATTTAGCTGGGTAGTTCATCTCTGATCGGGAGCAATGTCTACCTACAATGGGTCCCAAGGCATCATTTTCAAGGTGACAACATCTCTCATAAACCTGGGTGTTAGACCAGGAAGGTTGGTTGATGCTGCTTTTGATGTACACTTGATCCAGAGTTGTTCAATGGACCATCTGCACATGGTCTCTCTTCATGGCTCAGCTACCGAGTTCACAAAGGGAGTGCTCCTAGACTGAATCTTTTAAGAGATCAGAGCTGTGGGGCTTCATGTGACCTGATCTCAGCTGTCCCTGCACATCAGTTCTCTTGCCTTCTATTAGTGAAGGAAGTCACCAAGATCGCTCAGCTCCAAGGGCAGAGAACAAAGATGGCACCTCTCCATGAGAGAAAGAGCAAAACCTTTGCAATCATCTTTCACCTCCATCAAACACACCTGTGTATGCTGAGAAACAAGGTCATTGAGTCAGAGAAGTGGAGAATATGACTTAACATCCTGGAACTTGGTTCAGTATGAGATTTAAAGTTTTGAATGAGCATATAAATGTAAAACTGGCAGGTATATTCAGAAAGTCCCCCCAATAATTAAATCCAAGAGATACTCTGGGTTGTTTGGAGGCAGAATTCACCCCAGATAATCATAGGGTTTTATTTTCATTGCCCCAATTCACTGACTGGAAAAAAAAAAAAAAAAGGTATGGTAACCAGCCCAGCATCTACCCAAAGGAGAGTGGACTTTGCAAGAGCCACTCTCAGGAAACTCAACTGGAGAAATCTGGCTACAAGTTACAGAACACATCTACATGCTCTGTATTAAGGATTAAGGGTTCACAGAAAAGTACCATGTGGCTAAGCATCACAAAACTCTGAAAGACATCTTTAAAAATGCAGTCTGAGAAGACAAACCATAAGGGCTATCTGTTTAAATCCCCTCCTTACACTGAGCACCAGAAATTGGGATGCTGGAGTCTTCCTGGCTCTCTGAAAACCCTGGGTAAAGGTGGCTGCAGTGGCTTAGAGGCCCCTCACCATGGTCAATGACTTCCCTTAGATTGCTTTCAAACTATTTACTGAAGCCAGGCCTGGTGGTGAATGCTTGTAATCCTAGTAGTTGGGAGGCTGAGACTGGAAGATCACAGGTTCCAGGACAGCCTCAGCAATTTAGTGGGACTCTCATCAACCTAGTGTGACCCTATTTCCAAATAAGAAAGAAAATTGGTCTGGGGATGTAGCTTGGAGGTAGGATGCCTCTGGGCTCAATCTCCAGTACCATAAAAAAATAAATTAAAATAAAATAAAACTATTTACTGTCCACATTATGGCTTGGATGTTGAATGTCCTCCCAGGGTCTATGCCCACATGTTAAAAGTCCACATATTAAGAGTAATGGACACTGAGAGAGAGCGGTGAGACCCAGGGGGAGGTCTTAGGTCCTTGGGAGTGTGCCCCCAGAGGGGACTGTGGGACTCCGGCCACTTTCTCTTCGCTCCCTGGCTCCTGATGTAAGTGGTTTTTATCTGCCACCTGTTCCCCCATGATGGGCCACCTTGTCCTGAGCCACAGACAATGGGGCCAACTGATCACAGACTGGAACCTCCAAAGCTGTGAGTCCAAGGAACCCTTTTCTCTCTATAAGTGAATTCTCTCAAGTATTTCAGCACAGTGATGGAAAGCTGATTAGCACAGTGTGGGTAAATAAACATCACTGGACACACACCATGCCCAGGCCTGGCCTCTTTTCCGCCGTGCAAGAAGGAGGGACAGTGATTGTCACACTGCCCTCACCTGTGCACTCAGCATGAGGCCCTTTTTGATGTGACCCTTCAGAGGCCAGGGGTCTGCCCGCAACCTGCCTCCAGGCAGTGAGAAGAACAGATATTGATGGCTGGGCATCCTGCACAGAAGCAGGAAGAAAGGGGGGGGGAGATAATAAACCACCCCCTGGATGCACAAAGTCAGCTTGGAGGTGACACCTGGGCCACAGGGAAGGCTCCAGACCTGGGCAGAAGCAGTGACACCAAGTTGACAGGTTGCAGGACTGAACGATGGTGACAAGTGGCGAGTGTCCTCTCCCCCATCACCTATGCAGCGGGCCACCTCCCTGCCAGGTCCACAGCCCACACTTGGAGAAGCTTGAAGAAAAACTCACCGCGTCAACAGAACACAAGGGAGCAGCGTGGGGTGACAGCACGAGGACCTGGCTTTCCTTCTATGACTTCCACTATCCTGAATCCTAAGTGTTCCTGGTGTTTTCCACCACTGGGAAGTAAAAGAAAAGATGAATCTGGCAATTCAGAGGTTGATTAACTCAGAAAGGTTGTCTCTTGTCTGCCTGTCTGCCTCCCTCCTTCCCTTCTTTCCCTATTTCCTTTCTTCCTCAACTCCTTCCTTTGTTTCTAAGGAAGTTCTCATTATGACATTCTGGCTAGCACATGTTGACTTCTCCATTGTCCATCTCCACCACCATCTTATCCTGTATCACAGGATGAGACCCTAGAGGAAGCAAAGCACTTTGCTGCTGAAACAAAATCCAGGCTTGATTCGCTGCCTAACACCCTTTTTATTTATTTCCCAGTCATTTTTGTTTTTTGTTTTTGTTGTTGTGTTGTTGTTTGGGTGCTAGAGATTGAACTCAGGGACATCCTACCTCTGAGATACACCCTCAGCCCTATTTTATTTTTTATTTTGAAACAGGGTTTCACTAAGTTGCAGAGGGTCTCCCTAAGTTGCTGAGGCTGGCCGCGAACCTGCAATCTTCCTGTTTCTGCTTCCCAAGTACTGGGATGACAGTTGTGTGCCACCACACCCAGTTAGGCTTCTGCCTTCTATCCCTGCTCCTACGGCCAAAGCTCTCCCTAGGTATGGGGACAACGAAGGATTTCTCAGGAAAGACAAGAATCTAACAACAGATACAAAGAGAAAACAAGTCCCCAACACTTCAGAAAGCCCAGGAGTCCAAAAGAAATTTGAAGTATTTCTGTGGAAGTTTGGTAGTTTTGCTTGGTTTAACACATGTGACAGAGAAGTGGATTTTTGAGAGTCCTCGGGGCTGTGTTCAAATCCCATGTTTGTTGCTTGCAAGTGTGGACTTAACGTCAGTGTCTTAACCTGGCAGATGAGAAACAGTAATTACACTGTGCAATTGATGTGGGGCTTAAATAGAATACCAACATGGGTCCTGACACATAGCTAGGACTCAATATACACAGGTTCCCATTACAAGTAATTTACAAAGAGTTATCATTGTATCACAACCGCTATAGTGCACCCCAAAAATATCACAGCCAGGCAGCAAGTTCCCACTCTCTGTTCTCCCCACAACCTCATGCATTCAGTCACTGGCCTTCCCTCCCTCCCTTCCTCCCTTCCTTCCTTCCTTCCTTCCTTCCTTCCTTCCTTCCTTCCTTCCTTCCTTCCTATTTCAGTGTCTGTGGTGCACCAGCTCCAGTCTGAGTCCTACTAAGAGAAACAGTAACAGGAACAGACGCTTATTTTGTTCTTCTCGGGAAATCTGGATCTTCTGAAACAACAAGTGGCTGAAACAGGGTGAGCTCTCCTATGACCTCATTCTCCCTTTATGGTCGCTGGCAGCATGTGCGACCTATTATTCACCATGACCTAACAGAGTTCTATGGTGTTTCAGAGCCCGTAATCTACTTTTCCATTTCAGAAAAGCACAGCGAACCAGAGATTAACGGGCCAACAAAGAAGGGGTATCACAAGCTCATCCGGCTTTGTTTTTGGCCAGTGACCTGCACCAGGGCAGCAGAGGGGGGTGCAAAGATATTCTCTCTGCTGAGCGCAGGGAGGAGCTTGGGGTTTGCAGCAGAGTTCACGGGGGCTTGTGCTTTTGTGATGTTCTGAAGGGCAGGTTTCAGACCCTGCATCCTTTCCGAGCCTGGCAGTTGGTTCTGCCTGTGGATCGTGCCATGCACAAGCTCTGATATATGGACGATAGTGTGCATGGCGACCTGTAAGCTGTGTACTGTTCAGCCCGCGCAGCTGTATGTATCGGCCATGCCACCCCTCATCCTTAGTGGATATGAGCTTGACAAACTGCAGAGTCCTGTTGCCTCTCACTGAACAGAATCCATGTCAAACATTGCTAGCTTTTGGTTTTCCTTCAATTAGCTCATCTCTCTCTCTGACTTAAACTTCACCTGTTAAAGAGCTATATACACTCAGAGGGCTCTGGGGGGAGTCACTGAGACACAGCCTGCAAGGCACTCTGGGTTTGGCTGGAGTACTGTGCACACAGTTCATGCACTCTGAAAGTTCCAGCAAGGCAGGTGCAGAAAAGGCCAGGGCCTGCGCTTAGGACTGAAACCTGCCTTTGGAACCTGGACCCCATTTCCCTGTGAGCGGTGCAGCTAGTGTACCCTTGGTTTGCTCATCTGTGAAATGCCTCTATCATACTTCCTTAAAGGATTTCTGTGGCCTGGCATGATGGTGTACACCTGTCATCCCAGTACTTGGGAGGCTGAGACAGAAGGATCATAGGTTGGCAGCCAGCCTCAAAAACTTAGGGAGGCCCTCAGCAACGTAGCAAGATCTTATTTCAAAATTTTAAAAAAGGGTTGAGGGACTATCTTGGAGGCCGAATATCCCTGGGTTCAATTCCTACTGCAAAAAAAAAAAGAAAGAAAGAAAAAAGAAAAAAAGATTTTTGTAAGTACTTAGTGCATGCACATTCAAATTTCCTCTCATTTTTCCTTCCCAAATAGCAGAAGTTAGGGGGTGAAGCAGGTGTTTGGGTTACATTCAAAGCCCATATCAGGTTAACCAACATTTATTAAGACTGCGATGTCTTCATTTTTTTTTTTTATGTTCTCTGTGGATGGAGATAAAGGAGAAAAGTGTGTCTCTCTGTTAGAAACTGTGCTTCTAACATCACCTGATGAAAAACCAATGTTCTTCCTTTTTTTCCCAGCACATTGTATTTCTAATTAATAAAAAGCTATTACTCAAAAATGATATGGCCGAAACAATGAAATGCAAAATACAAGCCCAACATTTTATTGCCAGTAGGCTACAGGGGTATAAGTTGATGTCAAATCACTACATAAACATCCCCCGATGCTTGCTCTGGGTTTCTGTGTTGCTCTTAGCGGGGACAGGTAGCCAGTAGTCTGCAGGCAGGACCCCCCCCCCAAAGAACACACTTGTATCAGCTGTCATCCAAAGCAAGCACTTGGTGTGTGTCTGTCCGTGTGAGTGTGTACACCATTTGATCTCTATTCAAACTTGAGTGTTTACCTCCCTTCTTACTTTCTCCCCAAGGTACTAAATCCTTTGGCAGAGACTGTATATGCCGTGCCTGGCCTGGAATAAACTCATAATAAGTAGCTTCCAGTAAACACAGGGAATATCTGGGTGCAATGCAGGCATTTGAGAAAATAGCGTATCCTTAGACATTGGCTTTGCACATTGCAAAGTTTACTCTGGGCAGTTGTTACGGTATTGAATCCTTCATGTTAATAAAATGCCTGCTCCCCTTTTTCTATACCACCATCCCACTCACTCATCAGAGAAGAGGAGGATTTCGCTATTCCTGAAAGTTCAGGTTCAATGCGACAGAAGAGCTAAAAGTCAAGGGAGTCCAGAACAAAGACTGTCTCATGAAAAGCAGCCCCTGGGGTTACCAGGCCCTCCACCCTAGTAGAAAGAGTGTTTCTTTTAAAAAGAAATAATTGTGCTTTTCTAAGATGATAACAACAACAACAAGCAGAAAAAAAAAAAAAAACTACCTCCTTCTGAAAAGAAGCCCATCACTGCTTTTAATAATAAACTCTTTGGTTACAAAGAAGAAACAGGCAGATGACAACAAAGAAGATATTATTAACATAATTTTACGTAATTGGATAGAGGAGTAATATTTATTTTAATATTACAGAGGAAATGTCCCACAATGCAGACCCTGGATTAATTCTTTATATCTTTGGACTGCACTTATCAAATAAAATTGTACTTATGGAAAAAGCAAACACATAAATCTCACTTCATCATCAGCTGGCAACTCCCTGCAAGGGCTAATTGTATTATATATCTTCTGTAGCCTGCCTGGTGTTCACCAGGTCCAAATGCAGGATTATTCATTACATGAATGTATGCAATTTTCTTCTTGGAATCTGGGTTCAGAATTCCATGAGGTCCTAAGATGTGGCCCTCTCCTATTCAGGAAGGGAAAACAAGACCCCATGTGTTATGAGGTAGGACCACCAGGGAAGACCACTCAGACCAAAAGATAAAGCCAAAAGGAAGTCTTCATGAACCAGCCAGGACTGTACTGGACACTGAAGCCAAATGGCCGTTTTGGGCTAATTTTATAAAGACAAACTGTAAGCTCGGGGTGAAAAGTTTAGGTTTTCTCGGCAGGGTGACACAGCAGGTGTGGTAGCCAAAAGTTACATTCAGAAGCCACAAAACAGTATTGTGCATAAGCTCAACAAGCTGCATCAACCCTTTCTATTATACACACATGCTGGCTGTGACAAAGATGGATCCTTCTATTATATACATCCTGGTTGTGACAAGGATGGAAAGTTCCTAACAGGCTGTTCCTGCAGGTGCGAGTCAAGCAGAAATTACAGAAGCCAAACAAGCAGTTATTCATGACTAGCTGGGTCACCTAGGCTAGCAGCATAGTGTTACTTATGCTAAGGCTAAGGCCTCAGGTTAGCCCATAACACATGAATGGAACTCTTCACAGAATTCTTCCAGATGATAAACATCTATTTACCTTAAGAGACAGCAAATCAGATCTACAAGTAGTTTCCTCAGAAGGGCTTTAGGATGGAGGCCTTTGTGAGTAGAGTTCTTCTGATATCCCTGTTTGAAATGCCTCAAGCCCCAGCAGGAAGCCTGGCTATGAATCTGCCAGTATCCAAACCAATGTTTGATTGAATCCTGTTTGTTTGTAGGCAGGATCACTGTGTATACAAGTGCCCCAATAGATGCTCTATTCCATATTATTTAATTCTACTTCTCCTTATCTTTCTCTCTTGTTCTGTCCTTTGAGTAGGATCAGATTCAGCTTCAAAATAAAGGCTGATGGGTGCCATCTTGTCTTAGCTTTTTATCATCCAGACCTAGAGCTACTGCTCAGCTTCAGGCTAAAACAAGTATGTCTTTTCTTTTCTCTGTTAGCATTCCTCAAGGACCAGTGAGTGTGTTTTAGTGTTCTGCAGCATGTTTAAGCCTTACCACATTAGTAAAATAGATTTCTGGTTGCTTCATCTCACCATATTTCTCTGCATTGAGGTTTGGGTACAAATACTAGTCATAGTCATGTTGGGTTTCTTTGTTACAATTTTTTTGTACACATCTCTCCTTTTAAAAAAATTCACAGGGGCCGGGCGTGGTGGCACACACTTGTAATCCCAGCATTCGGGAGGCTGAGACCAGAGGATGTGGGTTCGCAGCCAGCCTCAGCTACCTAGTGAGGCACTCCACAACCTAGTGAGACTCAGATTCAAAATAAAGAATAAAAAAATAGGGCTAGGGGTATAGCTCAGAGGTAGAATGCCCCTGAGTTCAATCCCCAGTACTGCAAAAAAAAAAAAAAAAAAAAAAAAAAAAAAAAATTCACAGGGATGTTGGATGAGCAATGGAGCAGAATTTGAAGAACCCTAGTTTCCTGCTTTAAGACATTAGTACAGAGCTATACCTTGACTCTGGATCACCTAATCTCAACTTGGACAACTCTTGTGCCCAGCACACTAGGTTAGGGAGTTTCATATATTATAGCTCATAAACATCACAGCTGCCCTGGGAGGCAAAAACTTCCACCCCAGTCCCTCTTGAAGATGGTGAAAATGAGACTCAGAAGTAAAGTGAGACATAGCTCTCCATAGCAAGTCTAAAACAATGCCACTTTCAAGGATCCCGGGGCCATGGAATTGAAAGAGCTTCCCAGATAAGCCATTACTCATTTCCACAGAACTGAAAAGTTCCTTGAACTTTGCTCCCATCCATTCATAAAAAAATCTTGTTATCAGTGAATGAGCTCACCACCCAATGTAATTGTAAGTCCTTTGGCACAGTTAAGCTACATACTGTTGGCTTCAACTCTCTGTTTTGTACCTTGGGGAATTGTAAGTGCCCTCCTAAGCCCAGGGAGGTATATGCACGCCCTGTCCCTGACTCTCCCAAGATGAGGAAGATGGGAACCCCCATCAATTAGCCAATTGCACTGATGATGTGCAAAGAAGAATGGTCAGAATTTTATTATGAGAATCAGGACCAGTGCCACAGTTCATGAGACACAGTGCAAAGTCACAATGTAAGACCTCATGTTCAAAGATCAGTAATAATACCTCTTTTGAACATAGGAGGCCCCACGGAGAGCCATTAATAAGCTAGAGAGCCACCAACCAGCCATTGTCATGAACTTCTGGGAATGATCTAGAAAGAGGACTTATCAAGAAAATATATGTTCTTCATGATCCAATGGCTTTTCAGGGTCCTTCATGTGTGAAAGTGTCACCAAGATGACCTTTGTCCAACAACTCTGACCTAAAGATCGGAGCAAAATAAGTCTCTATGGATTCCACATCATGGCTCATAAACCCATGGGATCTTTACCTTTCTAAGGTTAAGAGGAAGAATAGATTGATGTTTCAATAAAAGGAAGAGAAGATGGACTAATGGAATCAGAAGGCACTGTCCCAGCCTCCCTCTCATGCCAGGAGGCCAGCAGGCAGGGAGCGGGGCAGATAGAATTTATCATCACACTGCACATGGAAAGACAACAGAGAACAGCAGTAGAAAGAGTATTGTGTATTTTATAAGGGGAAAAGTCATGGAATTAAAAATATCTAGGATATCCCCAAGTCACATCTATGGTCTACCTGTAGCCTGAATATAGCATAATTTAACCAGTACAGAGCTATTGCAGGAAAGAAAGAAAGAAAGAAAGAAAGAAAGAAAGAAAGAAAGAAAGAAAGAAAGAAAGAAAGAAAGAAAGAAAGAAAGAAAGAAAGAAAGAAAGAAATATGAGAGACATCCTAAAATTAAGACTCCTAAATTGACTTCTTTGTGAATTAGGAAAAGACAATCATTTTTATACTGTAATAGCACAGTATAATAGCACAGCTTTTAGTCTATGTATATTTTTGTTGTGTATATTTTTACCATGTGTATTTTATATAAGTGTATGGTAAACTTTTATGTAATAAAAAATGCCATTATAAAGATGATAGAGTAATATCTCTGAAACTTTAGCACCCCAAAAGAGCCAGATAATAGAATTAGAGATATATCAAAGATAAAATAAAAATAGCACGAAAGAAACAAGCATAAAAGAGAAGTATTAAGGTATTAGGGAAAAAAGATGGGGAATTAAAATAAGGTGGTCAATAGTTGAGCCCAAACCCTTCTTTCTTCTTTAAGGGCCATGTGTTAATGACGATTTTTTTTTTCTAGAAGGTTGTTCCTCAATCGTCCCCTTAAGTCTGACTCTAGGCTTAGATGTGCTGACATATTATTGTCTCTTCTCCCAAGAGGCACATTTAACCAAGGTATCGTCCATTCAATTTCAAGCAGACAGAGAATATGATCGCCTCTGCATCTGTTGAAGATTCACATCTCACCCTTCGATATTTAAAGGGGTTAGGGGTGGAAGTTATATTGCAGGAATTTTTTTCTGCCCCCCCCCCAAAATGTATACTTTGACATTTAACCAAATTAACAAACATTAGTTGCACATAAAACTCACTTTGCTGAATTGCAATGAGCCATTTAACCCTATGGACCAATCCACCCGAGAGTTTATAGGAGGAGAAGCAGACTTGGCAATTCTCAAGCACTAAGACACTACGCTGCCTACACTCAAACTCCTTGGAGGTCAGAGAACTCTATGTTGCAGAAAAAGAACGTGAGGCCAAATTAGCAATTTGGCAGCATTCTTCAAAAAGAAAAATGTAACCTCAGGACTTTCCGAGCGCTCTCAGTTCAGTCTTCCAAGACGTGGATGGATCGTTGTCTTATTCATACCCAGGGCGAGGGAGGTTGCTTCTCTCGGCTTCCCCTTTCTTTGCAATACATATAAAAATTAAGGAACTTTTTTTCTCATCTTCAGTTTTTTGGGGGGTGAGGTGGGGTGCATCTCTCTCTCTGGCTAATTGCTGATTTTCTCTTAGCCCAAGGCGATGACACTTTCTGTCATATCACTTTCCTTGCCAGCAGTGGCTCATCACAAAAATCATCTCTCCCTACTGTCTTCTCCAAGATATAAGGGAATCATAGGAATCCATCTCTACTTCCTCTCCCACGAAGAGTGCAGTGCTTGGAGACACGTGACCTGCAACCAGCGCTCTGTTCATTTTTTCTTCTAGGGGACAAGCTATCTGTCCCAATAGGGAGGATGTGGGCCCTATCTGTTTTATTCATCATTCTGATTTCTGAGATGCACTGCTCATCAATCCATGTTAAATGCTCAAGAAAGGTTTGAGGAACGAATAATGAGTGGTGAGATGGGGGAACATTATTCCTTTTTTAACAACAGTGCCTTCCAAAAACCCAGTGAGTTCTGTAGAAAGCACATGTGACCACCAGAATTAGCCTACATACAGATGCTGGCAATATGCAAAGAGCCTGTCCGGGATTTCCCTTTTGGTTGTGTACATCCCAAAGGACTGAAGCACAATGCAAACCCATAGAACCCACAGAAGTAAGAAGGTACCTTTCAGAAAAACAGGCACTGGGATCCCTTTGTCTAATAGCTTCTTCAGAGATAAGGTAGCAGGAGATGAAGAGTCCGCCTTGTAAAACATGGAAGCCACCTTTGAGAGGTGTCCTACCCTCACTTCTTTGCTCTAGTAGTAAGCTTACAACACTGGACATAAGGAGCTGGGAAAATGTCAGTGTAGGGTACCTCTACTGCACCTCCAAATTAGAATGCACATACATACCAGGCAATCACTAAGAAGTGGGAGACAGGGGGTGAAATTTAATAGCAGGTAGAATTAAAAATAAAATTCACCAAAGGGTATAGGCAAGTCTCATTTTGTATAGACAAAAGAATTACCTAACTGGAGTATTAGCAGTCATGCACTTTAAGCAAAATAATAGACTGTTAGAAATAGAAGTTGACAAAAATCTGGGAGCTATGAGTTTACTACTGATGATATTATCTGCAGCCATAAATCCTTCCTAGAAATAAATCAAAGAGTATAACCGATTGAGTCTCTAACGGATGACTCACCAAATAGCTAACTAAATGAAACAATATAAACTAACACTCCTTGAAAGATCAGGGAAATAAAAATGCAATTTAGATACGCAACATTTTTCCAGGCGTGGTGGCACATGCCTGTAATCCCAGTGCTTGGGAGGCTGAGACAGGAGAATCGCAGGTTCTAGGAAAACCTCAGCAACTTAGTGAGACTCTCTAGTGAGACCCTGTTTCAAAATAAAAACATAAAAGGGGCTAGGATGTTGCTTGGAGATAGAATGCACCTGAGTTCAATCCCCAGTACCACACACACACAGGAAGCAGTACACACACCTTTAACTATCTCATGGATCAGAGGAAGAGCAAAATTAAAGTTTGCACCTATACTTATAAGTAGATATTGATTATATAATATAAAAAAATGCCAATACATGACAAATCAGTACATACAAGATGTTTTAAATGCTACAAGTCAGAAGCAAATTCACAGATGTGTTTTACACATTTGTACACCTATATATGAAACATGTTTAAATACTAGGTATATTAACATTTTTTGAACTTTAAATATAATATTTAAATATACATATATATTATGTCATATTGTGTGTGTGTTTTTCATTTTTGGCTATGTCATATTGTGTGTGCTTTTTTTTTCATTTAAGTTGGAAAACATGCCTATGAAAAATCAAAGTAATCTATGGTGAAAGGAAAAATAAAGAAAAAGAATAAATTAAGAAATGAAAAAGATACAACTGATCACACAACTAACCAATGCATTGAAAAGCTGATACCTCTGTGCGAAAGGTCAAAAAAGGGACTCTGTGAAGTCAAATAATTCTCTTCCAAAAAAGAGAAAAGAAACACAGAACATCATGTGTGTAAAAAAAAAAAGTGGGGCAGAGATTTTAAACAGTGCTTTATAAAATTCTAATAATTAATTCTTAAAAATCAGGGAAAAGTTAAAACATTTTCTAGAAGGCTATTAAAATCGATCCATCTGCCCAGATCAATAACTATTTATTTAAATAAAATTGAAAAAAAGCAATTTCGTATGATCCCTTATATAAAATGGCCCTTAGTGATGATTCATAGGCAGGTAATTCCAAGGATTTACTAACTTTTACAATGTACAACATTCCTCAGAACATGTAAAAAGGATAGCCCAATCCCCAATTTGTTTTAAGAAATTAATATGACACTACAGCAGAGTTGAAATACTCTTAAGGACAAACTACAATCCACTTTCATTTAGGAAAATAGATGTGAAAATTCTAAATAACATGTTATCAAACCAAACCCAGCAATGTGTTTAAATAACATTCCACACTAAGGAAAGCTCGATACCATCATAAAAGTGTCACTTAACAATAAGAAGTCCATTAATAGATTGATCCTCTTCAATCTGTCAAAGAAGAAAAGTATTTTCCAGCTCAAAGAAGCCAAAAGGATATTTAATAACCCTCAGCACCAAAAGCCAATAGCCTTTTACCTAAATACTTTCTTAAGGCCATAAATATTAGCCATCTGTATTAGATGGAACAGTGCCCCTCCCCCATCCAAAACCTGGAACCTGACCTGCAAACTTAGAGTGTGACCTTATTTTGGAAATGGGATCTTTGCAGGTATCATTCAGGTGAGGTTTAAGATGAGATCATGCTAGGTTGGGATGGGCTCTCAACACAATAAAAGCATTCTAATAAGAGACAAAAATGGACACAGAGATGCAGAGAAGGAAGTGAGGTCACCCATGAAGCAGGAACCGAGGTGGTACATGTATAAAATGAGCAATGCCAAGGACTGCCAGTGAGCACCAGCGCCTGGCGAGAGGCCAGGACATTCTTCCTCAGGACCCCGAGAAGGACGCAGACTTCTGGAATTCTATCTTGTGGCCTCCGGAACTGGGAGGGAATATATTTCTATGTTTTTAAGCTACCCCAGCTCATGGCTCAGCCAATCTAGAAAACTTCACCTTAAATCACAAGCCAATGTCACATTTAACTGGGAAATACCAAAAGCATTCCCCTTAAATTCAGCAACATGACAATCAGCCCTGCAAGACGGTGACAACCATCTGTGTGTACGTTCCTTGAAAAGTGGGGCTGCCGGGGAGAGGGCACACGGTGACCTTTGGTTCCACGCGGTGGGTGCATGAGCCAAGGCCCTGCAGAGTAGGAGGAGAGGGAGGGACACTTAATAGTGATTCACCAGCAGCCTGTGTTTGATGACTGTCACCGTATTTCCTCCCATAACCATAGGAACACTCAAGAACCTTCTTGTGGTGGGGCTGGCCTGCTGCTGAGAGAGTGGCCCGGATCCATCTCATCTTTCTCACTAGACCCTCCTGGCCCTAGTTAGGTGTCTCTTTCCAAGTTTCCTACCAATATCTGTTAATTTCACACCACTCCAGTAGTTAGGGGCTCCCCAGAACAGGGCTCCTGCTTTTCCCTCAATACCCATAGAACTATCACAATAAAATTATTTTGTTTGGTAATGAATAAACAACTGGCTATAGGAGGGAAAGAGGAAGGAAGGAAGGAAGGAAGGAAGGAAGGAAGGAAGGAAGGAAGGAAGGAAGGAAGGAAGGAAGGAAGGAAGATATTCAATAAAGAATAGCTCATTCTCCACTGGACTCATCCAAAAGCGTTTTCTTTGTGATTGGTGACTAAGGATCTCCAGTGATGTCCACATGCAAGTCCCTGGAGCCTGTGAATATGCTGCCTTACTTGGTGAAAGGGACTTTGTAGATGTGTTTAGGAACCTCGAGGTTGGGATAGTATACTGGACTATCCGGGTGGCCCCAGTGGAATCACAAGGGTCCTTAAGAGAGCATTTTATCTAATATGTTTAGCATACCTGCATTTCTATTATAATAAATCACATGAGGTCAGGTGTGGAATTTTCCACTTATGAACATGATAGTGCTAAAACAGTTCCTGAATTTGGACTTTGGGGTGCTCGAGCTGAGATTATCCAGCTGGCAATGAATAGGGGCAGGATTTGAACTCAGGTCTCTGGGTCTAGAGCTCAACCTCCTAACCACTAGACCAGACCCACCCAGAAACTAATTCTAAGGTCTGATCACAAAGCTGATCTTACCTGCTGATGCTGTTCCTGAAACCACAGGTCCATCTTGAAGAAAAAAAAAAAACCTCAGGCAGATGTCAGCATGGATTTGAATCCTGGTTCTCCTTCTTCTTGTGTAAGCCTGAACAAGTCACTGGGCTCTCCTGAGCCTCCTTGCTCTAATCATTATGACAGAAATAATACAATCTTTGTGCTAGGGGGTCATCATGGAGATTAAATGGAGAATGGATCGAAGAGGCACTTAGCTCAATATCTGGCACACAGTAGGTGCTCAATAAATATCGGTTTCCTTCTCTTCCAGAAATATTGACATGGGTGAGCGTCAAAGACGGGAATGATATTTGGTCAATTGTGCTATTCATATGCTCCCAACTGTGGTAAAATTATAGATCTAAAACTCTCCTTGTAGATCAATTTCTCCAAGTCTATTGAATTATACAGAGGCAATTCACATAACCAAGCAAGAGAAAAGAAAGAACGTGGTGGGTGATAGTTTTTTTTTTTTTTTTTTTAATTGGCCCATGAGGAAGAATCTTTGAGATGTGAGCTCCACTTTCTCTCGTTTATAAAGACAATCATGGCCAAATGGTCTAAATCCAGACTCACCAAAAAAGGGAACTGAACTTTACATATCAACAAGCGGTTGATTTCAAAGGTGGTTTAATGCATAGACAGTTTTTAATTTAATATTTTCCCAGAGGCCTTTAAAAGTATTGGGTGTATTTTGAGAAGTCCAATAAATATTTGCCATTTTATACAGGGCCATCATTTTTGTTTGTTTGTTTGTGGTTTTTCTGCGCCTCTCAAACACAAATCAAGTGAAGCAGTTAAGGCCTGAGCCAAGCGCCCAGGAGCTTATTAAAAATGAGTCCAAATGAATTTGCTGGTGAATGCCAGGAGCATGGAAATTAAGCAACACCAAATGACCCCTGTGTGGGCTGGGGAAGGAACCCTGTGTGTGATGCTCGGCGGCGTCAGCTAGAGCTAGAATCCCCAGTACCTGAGAATCAGCCCATAGAGACACAGAGGTGCAGAGAAGGGGCCCAGGAGGCTTCTCAAAGGCCAACACCGAGGGAAAGTGGAAGAGCGAGCAAGTGGATGAAAACCAGGAGCCAGGGACGGCCGCCCCCAGGCCTCCAGTGCATGTACACACCCCCAACTTCAGCAAGTGCCTTCTCTTCCCTACAAAGCCAGTTCTAGAATACTTACTTGTGTTTGTGAGTGTCCTAAAAATCAGTCTCCATCAACTTTGATTTTTACTATCAGAAGAACAATTCCATAAGTTATTCAGCATATGGGTCTGAATAAGCCCCCCCCCACATGTATATATAAACGCATATGCATACATATATACACACATATGTATATACATATATCTCTATGTATATGTCAATATGAATAGTATAAAGACATGTCACAATTGATATATATATGTGTGTGTAGATAATTATGTGTATATAATTATGTGTATGTTTATGTATATACATATATATGTATATACATATATGTGTATATATATATGACATGCCATAATGAATATGTATATACCTATATAATATACATGCACAGAGAGAGTGCACAGATCTGTGTATCCATCCATCTGTCTATCTCTCCTGTGAGATCATTATATGATTGACCCCTTGTAAGTTCTGGGGTAAAATGGTGTGGAGACCTAGCAGTAGTCACCCCTCGTTTAACCTGGCCTTTGACTGGAGTTCTATCTGCCCATCCTATTCTTGCTGCCTTATCCAGAACGTGGGTGTTCCTCTCATGAATCATCCCATTCCTTTCCTGTTTCTCCACCTCCTTCACCCTCCAAGCTCCATCCAGCCTCAGGCATGATCTCATCTTTCTCTTGGAATTTCACAAATCCCTGCTGAGAATTCCCTGTTCCCTTGAGACAGAACAAAGTCTGCAGTCCTCTGTTAGGATGAAGAAGGCAGGGGGTTCATTTTTTTTCCTCTAGCCTTATCTTTAAGCTCCACCTGTACTCAAACTTTATGTTTGAGCAATACCAATAGATGCTTAGTGCCCCAAGATCTTCTGTTGGAGTACACCCCCTTGCCTGGGTGCTTCTAAATAGTATGTTACAGTAGGCTGCCCCCTCAGCCCAGGAGCTCCATCCTGCCCTCAGTGCAGAGATAAATCACCCCATACCAGGATCCTAGAAGACTTGGAACTCAATCACTGAGCTTGGCACCTGCTATTTGGGGCTGCTCAATACCCATTCTCTTTGCTTCTGGTACGTGGGCTCCTCCTTTCTGTGGGGACCCGCTCTAAAGGATTTGGGCAAGCATGATCAAGTCACAACTCCCTATAAAAGGAAGGACTGAGCAGGCAATTCAGCCTTACTAGTCATCACTCCTTTATACTCGCTGAAATGAAGGTCTCAGGATGGTCCAGAAATAGGATCCAGATCCATCAGGGCCACAGCCCCACATTCAACTAAAATAAGATGTGCAGAAATCATAGCACAAAGTCAATGCTCATTGGTTGTAATTTTGCTCCTATCACTTTATCCATGTGGGAGGGGGATGGGAGATGGGGGGATGGTTACTGGGAATTGAACCCAGAAGCATTCTACCTTTGAGCTACCCTCCCAGCCTCTTTTTTTATTGTCTTTAAACAGAGACTCAATAGGTTACTAAGAGTCTCACTAAGTTGCTGAAGCTGGTCTTGTACCTATAATCCTCCTGTCTCAGCCTTCCAGGTACTGGGATTACAGGCATGCACCACCATGCCCAGCTTATCCATCTCTCTTTTTTTTTTTAAGAAATCAGATCTCCTAATGTCAATGCCTGCCCATCAAACTCAGACACTCACTACCACCTTCCAGCTTCAACTGCATAGGCCAGATTCACTCTAGATTCTTCCTATCATAGGAACAAAGCTCTCTGGTCTATTGGGCTGAACTTTCTCAGGTCATTTTTGAGGTCACCCAACCCCTTACAGAGCCAGACCCTTGCTAGTATCCTTCTTCTCTTCCTCAGATCCCTAAGAGGTCCCCATAAGCAAGCTGCCCTCATCTTGAGTGAAAGGGTTTGTGCAACAGGATGCTAAATGCGAGATCCACTCAGCACCTGAAGCACTGTTTACCTAGGGCAACTAGTAAAGCAGCCTGAGGCAGAACCTGCCTTTCAGACTGTTCATCGCAGATTCAACCTTCATGGCTTCAGCTCTACACCAGGAGCGGGTGACCTGCCCTGGCTGCAAGGTAAGAGAATGCAGGAGGCCTTGAAGACAACACATTGTGGGTAGAAAAATAAAAACTGCTGACAGCAGTCCTGAAAGACCCAACTATTTCCTGATGTTGAATCTGAGGCATGGATATATACAGCAGGGATAGTTATTAATATTTTTTCCACTGGTTACATATAGCGTACTGTCCAGTTTGGTTCTTAATGGAGAAATGGGAGGAAAAACCAATTATGTCCTTAGGAGCACAGAGAGGTCAAAGGTGGTGGCCTGGGTTATGCCTCAGATCCGCCGTTGACCCCACAGAAGCTGGAGCTGGAGGCCTTTGGATGTGTGTGATGTGCCCATGGTGTCTTCCACCTGTAAAAGCAGGAGACCATATAGCAAGTTCCCTGAGAGGGGCTCAGTCAGCAGCAGCAAGAGAATACAGCCTCTATCAGATCTGATCATCAAAAACTGATTTTTTTGAAGTGAAATTATATCATTCCATCAAGTATTCATTGGGACATTTCACTTCCTTCTGTCCTTGCTGTGCTCCTCTAGGTGACTTTCCCAACCTGAGTTCTGCGACTGTAAAGTAGGAACCACAAGCACGTGAACCCCTTTAAAGTTCTTGTGAGGACAGCACAGGATCTCCCTTGTGAAACGCTCAGCTTGATGCTGGGTCCTCATGGCAGCTGTGTGACAGTGGCTGCAACAATAACCAAGATGAAGGACAGGAGGGCTGCTCTTTGTAACGACACTTCCCTTCTCTGTTTGCACAGGAGGGGCCAGGAAGTGTCACTGGCCAGGCCTGTGAAATAAAGGTCACTGATACCTGAGTGGACACTTCTGGGCATCAGGGCAGATCATGAGAAAAAAAAAAATCAATGTCCCCGGCATCGGTGACAGAGGGACCCACGTGACCCTGTGAAGAGGTGGTGGCTCTCTCCAGCAGGATCAGCAGGATACCCAGACCTGCAAATGCACGTCTCTCTCGGGACAGAACTGTAGATTTGGATGAGAATTCTCTGGGGGATGAGAATCTCAGGAGACCTGGAGTTCTTCCTATTTTGGGTGAGGCCAAAAATATCCCTGGCAGAGCTGACTCCTAGCAGGATGTCCCCTCATCTGGCCACGGTGGCGATTAGGAGCGGGAAGCAGAGGCAGGTAAGACCAATAGGGGAGAGACCAGGTGAACCCCTTTAAAGTTCAAACATTTCATCTTGTCCTGATTTTACTGGAGGCAAAGGGGTCAAGTCATTTCTTATTTTATCCAAATCAGCTCAGCAGCCTCTAGAGATAAGGCAAGGGTGCTGTGGGAACCGGTCCAAAGCCCTCTGCTAGATCAATGGCTTTACTCTGCCCTGGGACACCTAAAATGCCACTGGAAGTTAGAACCTTAAATAGCTCAAGAATAAAGCATTGCAAGGCCCGTGTTCAACAATAAACATGTCTGATATCTGTTTTGGCCATTACGATTCTTTTTTCATTGTTTTATTGAAAGGTTGGGTTGGGTTTGATGCACAGTTTCCTTGGGACCCAGGACATTCTCCAGCAGTCATTTTAACAGAAAGGTTCCATCTCCAGAGCTTGATTGCTTCCAGGTTGTGGGTGGACATATCACAAGGGGCTCCTGAGAATGCTTGGGAATTTCTCCTGGGTAGCCATCACCACTACTTCTCTCTTTCGTTGCTTTTTCATACCTTGAAACACAATAGAAAAGAAGCGAAAAAGGCCTCTTCAACTCTCAGAAGGTTTCCCCCCGGAACAAGAGTCCAGCTGAAGCTTCTGAGGAAGTGACATTTGAGTGGAGACCTGAAAGGTGTCACCTAGGCAAAGGAGGATCCCACATCCCAGAAAAGAGCACACAAGTATCGAAGATCCCAGTAGGAACCAGTGACATCTGGGAAACAGCTCCTGCCAAGCCCCCAAGGCCAACCATGGGCAACTCTCCCCAATATGGTCATCTTATTTGCCTTGAAGTAGGCCTCGGTGGACTTGTCCAATCAAAACTGACAAACACTACAGACCAGGATTTTCTTTGAGCCTGGAGACCTCCTCCTCTTTGTTCTCTTGTATCCAGCAGTCCACATGGCAGAACACAGAGGCTTGGTAGATGTGGATCTTTGGGGGGGTAGGGGGGTGGGACATAGCCACAGAATCCAGTAATCCGCCTTCTCAACCAGTCACCTAACCTGCCGCATGGAGGGACGGAGCAAACGCTGAGCCCACGGCCCTGACTGGTTCTCAGAGAAACAGCACCTCCACCTGCCTTGGGCAGCAGCTCCTCCAATCACCAGGAACACGAGGGACCACACATCTGAGTCTCCAAGTCTTCCCAGCATTGACGACTGTCCTCAGTTATGAAGTTTGAAAGTATTTGTTTGGTTGGTCCTGGGTTTCTTTTGTCCTGATGCCAGCAGGAGACCCAGGAGGACTCACAATGTCACTGTTGAGCTTATGTGCATTACGGGAAGAAGAGAAAATTTACATCCAGGCCTTCCTACAAAGGCAATAATGTAGGTGGATGCATATTATTAACGGGGGCTTAATTTTAAACTTAAGAGCTCCAGGAGTCACTAATACTTAGGTTCAAAAGTCAAACCTTGCCTCTGTCACTTTATTTTTTTATTTTTTGTGACAAGGAAAGTTTTATTTTCTCATCCAGACCAAGGTATTCTTATTTACCAGGATTCGCATAGCGCCCGCCTCCGAAAACTGGGCTGAAGATTTACCGAAATAATGCAGATATAATCCTTGGCATCGTGCCTGGTATCTCATAGATTCCCCAGCAACAAGAGTGAAAGGTTTTGAGACAACAAAAGGATAGCCCAAGAGGGGATCTAAGGATGGTTTAGTCATATATTCCTCACCCTGGAGCCACCTCAAACATGCTCCAGTTTGCTTTCTAGCTTTCTAGAATTTGTTTCGTTATTTTAGAAATTTAGTTATATTAGAAAATTTCTAGTTGTTATTTACAGTCCTTCCCCTCCTCCTCCTCCTCCTCCTCCTCCTCCTCCTCCTCCTTCTTCTTCTGAATTGAACCAGGAACATTCTACCTCTGAGCTACACACCAAGATCTTTTTATTTATTCTGAAACATGGTCTCATTAAGTTACTGAGGCTGGCCTCAAACCTGCAATTCTCCTGTCTCATTCTCCCAAGTACTGAGATTACATGTGTGTACCATCATACCTGGCTTGTTATTTACAGTTCTTAAAAAGCCTTGCAAGCTGCATATGATTATCTTCACTTTCCCGACGAAGTCCTTGAGGGTAAGGAGGTTAAGGGACTTGCTGGAGGTCACAGTTAATATGTGACGGAGACAGAATTTTAATCTCCGTTCACCTGTCTCCAACACCTCTGTGCCTTCTCTAGTCTAAGCTGCCTTGATAGGTAAGGAGGTCTAGAGAGAGGAACCAATTTTACCCAAGATTTTAAAAAATTAATAGCATAAATGCAATTCAAAGCTTTGAATCTGGTGATATTAAGGTTTCTACCAAGCCTTGGTGTCACACCCTGAACCAAGTAAATGGATATAGATCAGCTCCCTCTTGGACAAGTGTATGGGAAAATAAGAAATGTGTTATTCTGGGATAATGGAATTTGCAGGCTCCCCTTTATAAGTAGAAACAGGAGACAGGCAACATATGCTTTCTGGATTATCCAAAGGTATGAATTATACTTCATTTCTCCCCCCCTCTAACACCATGTTTAAGTTTCCCAACCTTGCTTCTAGTCCTTGTGTCTACTGGATCTGTACCTCAGTTTCCCTATTGTAGGAAGAGGAGTCGTAACATTCCCCAATGCCTTTGTGAAAATTCAGTCATATGAAAGGACTATGTGTAATCCTACACACACAATGGGGAGCCAGATGTCCACATGTAGTTTCTGTCCTTTCTTCTGAAATACACTTTGTCACCGAGCTGTGTCCTAATCTCAGCCTTGGGGAGGACACGATATTCTATAGGGCATGCCCTGAATTGTGGGTAACCCCAGGCCTTGTTTATGCCAGCAGAGAACCCCCTATCAGGGACTCTCCATCAGCGATGGGTGGTGAGGACAAGGAATCAAAGTGCAGTCTTGGAACATTGGGCAAACATTAACCACTTCATTAGCGACGCCTTCCCACCAAGCCCAATCACACTCCAATTAATCTCTTACACAGGCCTGTGGGTGCGGGCCCCCAGCTGCTCAGGAACAAGGAGAGATCACCAGCTCAGAGGCTTTCATGAGTGAATCATGAGAAAGAACGAGTACGAGAGGCCGGGCATCGCCATCCTGTGATGAGTCCAAGTTCACATCAGAGTCTTTATTTGCTTTCAAGAAAATGTACAGTCATTAAGCACACCTGTAATCCCAGTACTTGGGAGGCTGAGACAGGAGGATCACAGGTTCAAGACCAGCCTCAGGAACTTAACAAGACCCTCAGCAACTTAGCCAGACCCTGTTTGAAAATAAAAACATAAAAAAGGCTGCGGGTGTAGCTTGGCAGTACAAAGCCCCTGGGTTTAATCCCTGGTACAAAAGGGGAAAACAGGAAGAGAAGGAGGGAGAGAAGGAGGGAGGGAGGGAGGGAGGGAGGGAGGAAGGAAGGAAGGAAGGAAGGAAAGAAGGAAGGGAGGGAAGGTAGGTACAGTCATCTCTCAGTACATGCAGAAGATTGATTCCAAGATTCCTCATGGATACCAAAAACCAAAGATGCTCAAGTCTCTTAGAAAAAATAGTGTAGTATTTCCATATAACCCACATACGCCCTCCCATTTACTTTAAAACCATCTCTAGATTACTTAATATACCCAATGCAATGTAAATGCTTATAAATAGTTGTTATAAGATGTTGTTTAGGGAATAATGATAAGACAAAAGATCTGTACATGTTTGGTACAGACTCAATTATTTCCCAAAATTCTGTGGACACAGAACCCATGATACAAAGGGCCAATCGTCTATGGGGGAATGAGAATCAAATTTCAGCCCAGTTCTGCTAGTAACTAGCAGCTTGACCTTGAGTCAAGATCATATTTGGGAAGAAGCTAGATGCACTTGGTCAGAAAGACCTGGGCTTAGATTCCAGCAGCTGCACTTCAGAGCTCTGTGGCCTTGACCTCACAGGCTGGTCCACTACAGCTGAATGTTTCTCTATATTCCACAGATGGGCTATCTCAGTTTGAATTTTTGTGATGGTATTTTGGTGAGTTTGTCATGCAAAACCATTTGATCTGAGCCCAATACATTCATTCTCTGTCATTGCTTTAACAAATGACCACAAACCTAGTGGTTTAAACCAACATAAGACGAGCAGCTTGAAACCCAGTGTCTTCAGCTCCTGAGGTCACCAAAGCCAAGATGGGTCTTACTGGACTAAACGTCCAGTGTCTGCAGGACCGGGATCCTGCTGGAGGCTCTGGGGGAGGATTTGTTATTGGGCTTTTCTGGCTTCGGCGGTCACCTACCCACATTCCCAGGCTCTGGCCTCTGGTTCCATCTTCAAAGTGTATCAGTACGATCTCTGCTTTCTCATCATATCTCATTCTGACCTTTTTCTTTTTGGTTACTAGTGATGGAACTCAGGGGCATTCTATCTCCAAGCTATACTCATCCACCCCTTTATATTTTTATTTTGAAGCAGGATCTTGCTAAGTTACTGAGGCTGGCCTTGAACCTATGACTTTCCTGTCTCAGTCTCCTAAGTACTGTGATTATAGGCATGCATCACTGTGCTTGGCTCCTTCTCTGACTTTTAAGAAGTCCCTTGAGATTACACTGAGTCCATCCAAGAATCCAGGATAGTGCCCCAATTCCAGGTTCTTGACTTTATCACCTCCACACAATCTATTTTGCCATGTCCCATAACATGTTCACAGGTCCTAAGATTAGAACATGGGCATCTTTTGGGAAGCAATTATACTGCCCATCTCCCTCTTGAATTATTACAAGATCATTGCCCAGGAGTAAGAATTGCAACCACCCCTGGCAAGTCTAATAACAAGAATTTAAAATCCAGAGAAATTATCATTTAGTTGGGCTAACTTAAGCAAACAGAACCAGTCTGTGCTCAGTGTCCACCAAGAAGTGAGCATTGTAATATCACCAGTCACATGGATTTGCTGTGGAGATTACATTAGATAACGTTCACAAAGCAGTAGGTACAACATCCAGAACATCCTGGAGACACTAAGAATGCTAACCTCAGTGCCCTACCTTCTTTGCAATTACTACACCATTCAGGCAAGAAAAAAGGGCTGGTTGACGAGTGCTCTGGGGTAAGTGTCACCCTGACTTCCTGACACGGCACTGGCGTCCCCAATTAACTCTCCGAGAAGACCTTGCAGACTTCTCCTGTCAGACTTAATCACGCTCTTAGAGAGCTTAAAAGCAGCAAGAAAGGTGGATGGCAGCTCAGACACCACGTGGCATTTCTTCTTCTTCGCCACACCACTCTACCTAGATGTGTTAATTCTTTCTACTCAGTAGAGGAGACCAAGGGTCAGAGTGGTGATGCCCAAAGGCAAGTCACTAAGAGATAGTATTGCCTGTCCAACTCCAACCCTGTGCTTTCTCCCTGTGCCATGCTGCCTGCATAGTTTTGCTATGAGTCACTCTCAGGTATTGGGGCTGGGAAAACAAGGATGAAAAAAAAAAAAAATCCAACAGAGCCAGGTGTGGTGGTGCACTAGTAATCCTAGTACTTGGGAAACTGAGACAGGAGGGCCGCAAGTTTGAGGCCAGCCTCAGCAACTTAGTGAGGCTCTCAGCAACTTAGCAAGACACTGTTTCAAAATAAAAAATAAAATAGGGCTGGAGATGCAACTCAGAGGTAGAAAGTCCCTGTGTTTAATCCCCAGGACCCCCTAAAAAAATACAACAGAAATGAATAGATAACCCCACTTCAAAATAGCTAGAAATGGTATATATGAAGCACCTGATAATAATTTTTATCTCTGACATTTTTTTTCAACTATGTTCCTTGAGTTCCACATATTGCAGTTGGGCTGACCTGGGTTTTAATTCTGGTTCTGATATTTATAGCAACATCTGGCCCTTCCCCTAACCTTTCCAAATCTCAGGCCAGCGCTTGTTGGCATTGAGTCCTAAGTTACCGTCATTTGCGCATAAATGTGAAAATGAATATAACTGTTCTATGTCCGATTAGCAGGGCCGGGCTTTACTTTTGGAAATGTTCCAAGGATAGTCTGAATGGATTAATCCTTCTCGAACACTTGCACTAAAATGGAAACAATGACGGAGCCTGCCAGGCTTGGCCAAGGTGAGCCTGGATGCTCTTCGTTCATCTTGCTCATATTTTCCAGGGGCACTTTATTCAGGGAGATAAATATTTAGGTTTTAAGAAATCATCCCCAATTTCTCTGGGGCCTTCTCACTTCGGCTGTGCATGAAGAGAGTTACAGTTTGGAAGGTGTACCATAAATCCAGTGGCAGCGATTCTGGAACTGATTGGAGCGACTTTCAAACCTAATTAAAGTGGTTTCCCTTTTTGACTTTGCTCCAGGTATCCATTTATTGCCTAGGCTAGAAACTAATTTGTAGCAAGATTTGAGATTCAGGCCCTTATACCAGGAGGGTGGTTAGGTGTGATTAAGCTAAACCATTTAGTTTAATACTAGAGATGTAATTTGAAATAAAAGCAATTGCATTCCATATTCAAGAGATAAATATGCTTCCAAGTAAAAGCAGAATTAAACTGCATAAACCTATATTTTCTGAAACTGAGTACCAATTTCGGTTGCTATCTGAACATGGACTTAGGAATATTGGCCTTAGAATGATTCCTTCAATGTGAAGCCCAATTCCTTCAGACAGAAACCCAGTGCCACTTTTCCCCAGCTGGGGTTTTTTTTTTCTTCCTTTCTAGCTCATGAAAGCCACCTTCTGTGGTGGTATAAGGAATGAATAAGATGCCATCATTTACTTGACCCAGTACCTGCCACATAGAAGTCACCCACTGATGGATGGTGGGATCATCATCATCATCATCATCATCATCATTAAATCATAATTTATCTAGAGACCCTCTCTTATGATGAGGAAGGATATTATAAGACTGTGGCTGAAAACCAGAGGATCACAGATTGAGGGATCTACTATGCATCTGGATAACCACTGTTATCTAGATCCAGCTACTCAGTGTTACAGAGGAAAAACAGGATTAGAGATACATTAACAATATTGCTCAAAAATATCTGCTTATCCCTCTCTTGCCTAGTCACAAACCATTCTTCACCTCCTGTGGGGACCTTTCCTGGGCCCCTGCAAATTCGAATCCCCCTGTATATAATCTCTTAGTATCACCCATCGCTCTCCTCTTATTCTTCTCACATCTGCAGGTTTACCTTTATTTCTATTATCATTTGCTCACCAGATGTATCTACCATAACACTGTATGCTTCTTGTATGATTTTGTGTCCCATATGTCCTAGTCCCTGGAATAATAGGTACGTGATAATTATTTAACAAATAAATGATAGGGTAAGTAAATGAATCAAAAAGACAAATGATAACAAGTGTGGGTAAGGATATGGAGACATTGAAACAATCTACATTGTTGGCGGAAGTGTAAAATAGTGGGGCCACTTTGGGAACAGTGGTTAGGCATTTCTGCAAAATATTAAACATAGAGTCACCTTCTGACCCAATGGTTCTACTCCTGGGTATACATCCAAGATAATTTAAAATTTATGTCTCTTCAAAAATGTTTGCATGGATACTCATAGTAATATTACTTATAATAATCAAAAAATGGAAAACACCTAAATATAAATTCTACTAATGAGTAGATAAACAAAATGTGCTATGTCCATATCATTGATGATGATGATGACGACAACAATGATGATTTGTGTGTGTGATATTGTCTACTGAACCAGAACCCAGAGGCATCCTACCTCTGATCTACACCCGCAGCCCTTTTATTTATTTATTTTGTTGTTGTTGTTGTTGTTTTAGAACAGGGTCTCTTTAGCTGCTGAGAGTCTCACTACATTGCTAAAGCTATCTTCAAACTTGCAATCCTCCAGTCTCAGCCTCCCAAGTACTGGGATTACAGGCATATGCCACCAGGCCCGGTGAATCTTAATTAACAAATGAAAAAATCCTAAAAACTTGATATACGTTACAACATGCATGAAACTTGAAAACATCATACTAAGCGAAATAAGCCAGTTCCCCAAAAGCTACATATTGTATGATTCCATTTGTATGAAATGCCCAGAACAGGTAAGTCCATAGGCACAGAAAGCAGATCAGTGCTCACCAGGGGCATGTGGAGGAGAGAAAGTGGAGTGAATGCCAAGGTATAAGGGGTTTCTTTTTGGGCTGACAAAACTGTTCTGGAATTACACAGTGGAGATGGTTGCACCACTTCATGAACATGCTTTTTAAAACCCCTCTAAATTGTATATGTTAAAATGATGAATTTGAACTCAGAGGACTTTTAAGACTGTGGATCTATTCTGTACAATACTTTAATGGTGAAAACCCATAGAATATAGACATGGCACCAAGAGCAACCCTGATGACCCTGTGGACCCCGAGTGATGATTCTATGTCAATGGAGGCTCATCACTTGTTTCAAATGTACCGCTCTGCTGGGGGGTATTGAAAATGGGTGAGGTGGTACATGTTTTGGGGTACATGGGGAATCCCTGAAGTTTTGACTCAATTTTGCTGTGAATCTAAAACTGCTATAAAAATAGTAATTTTTTTAAATGGTGAATTTTATGGCATATAAGCAATATCTCAATAAAGCAGGTATTTAAAAAGAATAAATGTATAATGTGCTTGTTTGTGTACTTCCAATGACCAGGCTCCCTTCCCCACACTAGGCTGCCTCTATTAGGCAGTGGGGCTTCATTGGGGGGGGCAGTCCTTTGGGTGTTCACTCAAGTCTCCTCTTCATGGAGCTAAGAAGTCCATGGGGGAGAAAGAAGTAACCCCTATCATAGATTTGCTCTAAGAAGTGCATCTTCCAATACTGTAGTAATGAATCAGTTTGAGCTCTGGCCCCAGAAATAACAGCAAAGCCTTCAGCAAAGTCAGTTTCATATCATGTAAAGTTGCTGCATGATATAGCCATTGTAGTACATGCATTTTAACATTTTATTATTTTTTAAGGGGAAGAAGGAAAAAGAAACTTACTGATTGGCTAGCAAATGGAGAATTCGATGTACTTAAGCATTCAGGAACAAGCCCTGGATTCTCCCAGAACAAAGGAATCAAGTCCCTTGCAAGCATTAGCTCTGCAGTATATGCATTTTCAAATGGTAGGATCATGCATTGTTCTAGCTCATCCTTGATTGCTTCTTGTCCAAGCCCAAAAGCATATAGCTTGTTTGCACACTAAAAAATGCATCAAAAAACTTGTCCAGCACCCCTATCTGTTCCTAACCACCTTCCCAACATCCCTACACACTCAGAAATCTGTAGATAAAGGAGATGTGGACTCTGCACAGGTTTCTATCAGAAAGGAATTGAAGAAACTAGTGTTTTATTGAGAACTTACAGAGATATTTTACAGCCACTTTCTGTGTGTTATCTATATAAACATGAGCTCCCTCATGGTTCTTTCTGTAGAATTTTCTATCAGAAGAGTCTACAAATCTGACTTTGAAAGCTTGGATGAGTAAACTACTAATTACTTAAATTGTGTTTTAAGACACAGAAGGCAGATTTTTATATAACAAACACAACTTCCCTTTTTGAAAAAAAAAATACCTTTTGATATTCCTGCTTCATGTTTTACAGCAGCCAAAATATTCTTGGGAACCATCTCTTCACATCGTGCCCTGCTCATGTGCCCTTGCTCCATCCAAAATCAGATTTAACAGCCTCCTTTCTGAGCCTCTCCCTAGATCAGTCTTTATTATATGCATCTCTTATTTAATTTTCATGAAAGGTTTGTAATAGACTTATCATTACAGTTGTATTTTACAGACAAAGAAATCAAAGCTCAGAGTAGGTCAGTGGGTCTTCAGAAGCTACCCCAATTAATAAGTAAAGGCAGAGGGATGTTCTTTGTCTCTGTTCATCAAATTTCTAACATCTCTTTGTGAGACTATGTTTCTTCTTTAGAATCTATGTTGGCCTATGTTCCTCCCTGTTTCACAGGATAGGGAAACTGGTACTTGAGATTGCCCAGATTAAGTCTACATTCTAACATCATGGTCTACATCCCTGACCCCACACTGCAAACCCATGGATGATAGGAGAGATGAAAATCAATAAACACTTTTTTCTGTACCTAATGTTTCAAAATAAGAGATAGAGCAACCTTATTCTTCTGAATAGAAACAAAAGTTACTGGAAAACACAGATGACCTTTAATCGAATGTTGAAAGGTTTCAAAGAAGAGAAAATTTTCTAGGGAAGGGCTGCTAATCTGAGTCCTGACAGATGAACAGTTCTTGGAACTGTCACCAAAAGATAAACCAAACATTATGACACTGAACTTTGTAATCTCCACCCTGTACATTTTCTTCCACCATGGTGGAAGCAGGTTGAATTTCTGCTTCTCTCTGGAAGGAAATAGGGGTTGTGCCAAGTTTATTTCTGTGAGGGTGTATGGACCAAACCCTTTGCCCATCTCTGTTCCAGGTTCTTGCCCATGAAGATTGACTTTTGAGCTGGTTTTCCAGGATGAAACGATATTAACTGGGCTGATTGCCACCAGTTTATGAATCCTATGGCAACCCTACACGAGGGGTGATTTTGCCCAGGTGACAATGTCTGGTGACATTTCCGGTTATCGTAACTGGGGGAGGGACATGTTTCTACTAGCACCTACTAGATAGAGATCAGGGCTGCTCCTAAATGTCCTACAGTGAACAAAACAGCCTCCACAATGAAAATTATCCAATCCAAGATTTAGGGGTGCTGAATTTTCAAGGGTGCTGAATTCAGGGGTGCTCAAAAAGGACCTGTTCTTAGTTCTTCTAGTTCCTTCCATAGTCAACCACTATTTGCTATATTGGAAGAGAATTGGACCCACCATCTTTATTCCAGTTATTGGTCCAATTATCGACCAAGTAGTCTAGACGAGCCAGGCATGGTGGTGCATTCCTATAATCCCAGTACTTGGAAAGCTGAGCCAGGAGGATCACAGGTTTGAGATCAACAAAGTCACTCAGTAACTTAGTGAGACTTTATTTTAGAATGAAAATAAAATATGGCTGGGGTGTATCTCAGAGACAGAACGCCTCTGGGTTCAACCTTTAGTGCAAAAGAAAAAAAGGAACCTATTAGTATCTGAGAGTATTGTGTCTAGCCATTCTCTTATTTCCCTTCAGCATTAGTTGCTATACTTGATTTGACTTTTTCTTGAATTATAATCAGATTATGCAGCCTTCTGGTTTGGAGATAAAAATAAGCAAAAATCCAGAAAGGATAATCAGAGAGCTAACCTGAAGATCCTGCCCTCCATCCTGATCTTTGCTCTTCATAGAAGTCCTCCTGTATATTGAGGTGCATGGATTCTGCCCAAACCCTTCATAATTGATCTTCACTTCATATTTTGCCCTTGTTCATACAGCTCCCTTAACTCAAGAGACCAGAGAACCAGAGTGTGGGCAGGATTTAGACACCAGCCTGACACAGAACTCCAATGTGCTAACATTGCATTAAAGTCTATCTTTCCAGCAAACCTATCACCTGTGAAATTGGGAATTGGGTGTCAGAGGAAATGGGGCAGAGATATTTCATTTGCAGTGAAAATTCCGGATCATCCCAAACCCAATGGCTGTGACGCATTTTCAAAAGAACAGATGGGTGCTGCGAGCATGGGGGCTCAGGGGAGTAAGGCGTTTTAGCCAAACTTCCTGGGGGAGTCCATCTGGTCCAGGCCATGACAACACACCCCATAAGGAGACTAGATGAGGCCTGAAGATGCCTGCAGCTCTGAGGGGGTGGGCTTATGTAAGGGCCAATGTTCTCATTGGCTGCCAGTAGGTTTGGGTCTTGATGGAGACCAATGGGGCCATCTCTGAGGGGGACAGGGGTGGGGGGAGATGGAGCTCTGTGTGAGGAGGCAGCCCCATGAATCTGATCACCTTCATGGGTGGTGGGAGGACCATGCATGTAAGGCACATGTGGCCAGGCCCCGCTCCTGCACAATGAAAGGTTGACGGTTCCAGGTTCCATGAGTTCAGGGTGAAAGACTGACAAGTCCAAGGGCAGCTCTCAGTGGGCATGTGACTCTCACAAGCTAGATGGTATTATTTTTCACAGCAGGGCCTTTCCATGCTGCAAGTCATTAAGCCTCCCAAATCCCCAATTCCCTAGCCTTGCAAAACTTCAGCTAATATTGTAATGTGAGCATTCTCTGAAACGCAACACTCTCTAGGGTGGTGAATGTTCACGTTCACGAGAGAAAACAAGAGCGGCTCATCTCTCTGAGCACAGGAAAGATCAAAAAGGTGACACGGGAAGGTCTACCGTGGCACTTCTTGAACATTGGGTCTTAGTGCCCACATACACTTACAACCTATTGGGGGTCCCCAAAGAGCTTCTGGGTATGTGGGTCACATCTGTTGATGATTTGTATTTTAGAAATTCCAACCCATACAATTTTAAATACTTATTTATCGGTGCATTTAAAATGAAATCATTAGATTTTAGCAAAATAATATAATTGTACCAAAATAACTGTAATCACCCAAACAAACAAAACAATTTATCTAGACAAGTGGCATTAAATGTTCCCCCTAATACTGGGGATTGAACCTAAGGCCTCACACATGCTAGGCAAGCTCTGTCACTGAGCCTTAAATCTTTTTAATGTCTGGTTTAATAGAAGACCGTTGCTTCTCACATCAACTCCTACATTTAATATGTTATAATTTTTTGGTTGAAGCATATAAAGAAAATCTAGATATACATAGACACGTAGATAGGAAAAGGAAAATATTTTAATAGCTGTCTCAGATAATAGAGGGTACTATTACTTGATACTACACTGAAAACTCAACAAAGGGCATTTCTTAAGAGCCAGTTGAATACAGAATCTGAAACCATATCAATAGACTTTTTTTGTATTCTGTTCAAGTAAAATTCAATGGTCCACCTTGTACTTGCCATATTTTAATGCACAATGCATTGGTTATTTGGAAAATATGGGCTCCTTGAATTACACGATTTTTTTCTAAATATTTTCACATTTCATTTATGCTATATTTTTTAAAATTTTTGTTAATATCACCAATCTCACCCCCAAAGTGATCATATATTGGGAAGCTGTCAAGCTCCCAGTCACAGATATACATATTCCAAAAATCTGATTTTCCCTTGGAAGTTGGACTGTTAGCACTGGCAACAAATACCGTCAGTTGTTTTCCTTGAAGCGACAGGCTCATTTTATTCATTTTCAAGAAATGGCCTGCCAAACGCCCAAGTCTGAATAATCATAATTTGTCTGTCAGCTGTTCTTCCAAGTGAAAATAATGTTCCATAAAAAAGTTGCAATTTAGTTGGGTATGGTGATATATACCTGTAATCCCAGTATTTGAGAGACTGAGACAGGGGGATCGCAGGTTTCAGTGTCAGCCTCAGCAACTTAGAGAGGCCCTCTGTAATTTGGTGAGACTCTCTTTCAAAATTTTTAAAAAAGGGCTGGAGGTATAGCTTGGAGGTAGAATGCCCTTAGTCTCAATCCCCAGTACCAAAAAAAAAACGTGAGTGACAAGTGACTAGTTTAGCTCACAACTCAGACGAGCATACCAGTGGTTTTACTTGGAGCCCATCCTTATCCTTTGCTATGGAGAAATGACCATAAAGGTAGACTGCTCTGTTTCACTACCATTTAAGAGCTCCTCTTAAACCCCAGTTCATAACAGTACATGTAGTCTTACCTCATTTTTATTTGATGGAAGCAGAGTAAGAATTTCACTTGGGACAGAGACATAGTTAATCCCCTCAAAGTAGGGTGCTCCCTTTTTTTCTTATGGGGGGAGAGCAGGGTCAGAGTAGCAAGGCCTTACTAGCGTCCACTCTGAGAGGCAGCCTAGGAAGTGCTGATTTTATCACCCTTACTTGGGAGAGCCACAAAGAGCCCAAGGAAGAGGAAGTGACTACTTTCTGGGCACCAGAGACAGGAAGTAGGTGTCTGTCAGAAAAGGTTGCAGGAAGGAGGTGATTCAAAGTTGGGGTTTGGAGGATGAGAATATGTTGGCAGCACAGAGGAAGGAGAGAGGAAGCTGCAGCTGTCCAAGTGAGGCAGAGAGAACAGCCTGGCATCACTGGGCAAGGGCACCTGCCATGTTTTAGCAGGAGAAAGGAGAGAAGGCAAGGAGGACAGAGGAACCAGCTAAGGAGGAGGAGGCAACTGGGAGCCATATAACTAGAGGTCCCTGTGGAATGGAAAAGGGGCTGGCCTTTATCCCGAGAGCCACGGGAGGCCACTGGAAGCTTCCCCCGGGGCTGGGATGATCAGATGGTCGGTTGAGAAATAGCTCATTGGCCACAGTATGGAGAAAGTGTGCAGGGAGCTGGATGGAGTAATTGCAGGAGCTCATTGGGAGCTGGCTGTATTCACCTGGCTGCCAAGGGAGGCAGGCTTGAGGTAGAGTGGGAATGTGCAGGAGGGAGAGCTGCTCAGAGCCACCATGCTATGCATCTTCTATCCAGACTCAGCCCCTCTGCCAGGCTAGTAGAACCACATGTCACAAATTCATCTTCAAAAACAAAACAAAAATAAAAAAGTAGCAAGGGAGGAAATTTCAGCACGTGAATTCTCCCTCTGCCCTCCTCTCTGTGTGTATTTGATGACTCTGGATTTCCTGGGCAAAAGTCAATGAAACAATTAAGTCCCAGCCCATTTTTTCTTCTCCCGATCGCAAACAGTGTTAAAAAGGCTTGCACTACACTTTTAACACCCGGGCTTGTTAATAATTCATGCACTCGCCTTCTTCGGTTCTTTTGTCTTTGCTGCTTAAGCTTGGTAGAAATGTGGCTGAGCTCCTTCTGCCTCCTGACTGTCCTAGCCTCACCAACCCTTGAGTAGCCACTTCTTTAACTAAGCTCAGGATTTGGAGCTGGGGAAATTCTCTTTATTCCCCATCAAAATCCCAATAAGAGAATAAAAATGAGCTTTGCTGATTTTGTCCACTTACTGTGGGACAAATTCTATTGCACCTGGGTCATTTTGTCCAGGGTCACAGCAGTCAAGTCAGAAAAAGAGCTACTGTTGTTACTCAGACTATGGTCCATGGACTGACAGCATCAGCTTTACCCTGAAAAAGGTTTTCACAACCTTGGCACTACTCACATTTGGGGCCAGAAACTTCTCTGTGGTGGGAACCATCCTGTACACCACAGGATGCTTAAACACATCCCTGCTCTCTGCCCATTAGAGGCAAGTAGCACACTCACTCTCCACTCATGACAACCAAAAATATCTCCAGATGTCATCAAAGGTCCTCTAGAGCCACAGTCTCCCCAGTGGAACCCACTACCATGATCTTGTTGGAGATGTGAACGCCCCAGTCCCACCACAATGCTCACGAGTCTGAATTTGCATTTTACCAAGTACCCAGGCGATTCCTGGACTCCAGGGATAATTCGCAGTCTTGGCTGTGCATTGGAATCACCTGGGAATATCTAAGAAAATTCTAGTGTAGGCGCCCATCCCCAGAGATTCCGATTGTGTTGCTGTGGGAACGGCCAACAATGCTGGGATGTTAAGACCCGTCCCATTGATCCTAATACAGCAAAGTTTAAAACCACCATTACGTACATCACTCAGCCCTAATCCTCACCTTTTCAGATGAGGAAACTGAGGGACACAGAAGGTTCCAGGGACTTCCTCATCTGGAAATCAGTAGCAGAGAGATTCATGTTATAAACTCCCACTATGAATTATCCCTATTAATGCTCTACTGGTCCCTCTGAGCACCTCTGACCATGTGACCATTACTTCGCTGCTCTTCTCCTGACTACATGGTAAGGTTTCAAGGTCAAGAATGGCATTTCTCTGGCTCACCATGGCTGTGTGTCTCCCCAACAGCCACCTTGCACGGAGCAGAAAAGCAACACTGGAGGACGCTGGGGTAGATGAACCAAAGGAACAGGCAACAGGGAAAAGAACTGAACCTACATCCCTTTGGTGTCCAAGTTTAATCCACTACAAACCACTGAGAAAGTCAGGAAAAAAAATGACAGGTGTTCTGTCTGTGGCTCGGTACAGCAAGGATGCTCTTCCAGCAGCTGAGGCCTGGGGGGGCCGAGGTCTAGTCTAGGCAGAAACGAGAGAATCAGCAACTCCCTGGGGAGCCTTCTTGGCCCAGGGACAATAACCCAGCTCTCTACCTTTGAACCACCCATCTTCTCGTGTAGCTGGACCAACTGTCTCTTTGTGTAGATAAGGATGCCACCAAAGTCCAGAGCAGCAGTGAGCTAGTAGCTCCTAAGTGTGAGCAGAGTTAGACTTCGGGGAGATTCTGCAGTACCTGCCTTGGCATTGACCCAGCACAGACGGAACTCCCTCCAGGGGCCCCAGGGAAGCACTTTGGATCTCAGGTCCAGCTACTTGTCTAGCCCTGTCCTCCCTTTCCCCCCATTCATCATCTCTTCTAACCCAATAGGCCTTTCCCTCTATTAAAGCCACATTTCCTTCAATGCATTACATTCCCACTCAACTCTGAGCCATGGCACATACTCTTCCAAGACCTGTAGCATTCTCCTATGACCAGCTCTTCAACATCTACGGGAACTTCACAGACCACTCCTCACCAGAGAGTGTTTCGCTGCCTGTCATATACCCTCATTTCTACCATCAGACTTACAATGCTGCCAGAGGGTAATTCCTTATTAAATGGTCATCCCAGCAACATGGTATGATTGGGAAGAGTAATGGCCATGTCATGCATCTCACCTTGTGGTCCAATACCTAGCATGCTCCCTGGAACGGAGTGTATACTTAATGGACATTTATTCAAGGAATGAATGCATCAAACATTGTTCATAGTACTGTAGCCAAGACTGGGCTTATCGGTTTTCTCTGAGCAACATCTGAGACTGGCATCAGAGGAGAGGATGGGCAGGGAGGCAATGAAGGAATGCAAGATGGTTTTGTTCAACTATTCAAAAAGTTGCATGCTTCATCCCTGGATCACAAAGGAGTCAGTTGTTAGACTCCTGCCTCCTTAGAAGTCTCATCCCTCATCAGGTCTCCCAGACACAACCTGAACTATCAAAGGAAAGAATCGGGTTTAACAGCAACTGAATTTCTGACTGTGGGAAAGAAGCAGGTCTACCCCAGGCAATGAGTCAAGGGCCATGCGAAAAATAGGCAGGCACTGGCCACCACAGAAGAGGGAATGCCCACCCAAGACTGGGCATTATCGGAATAATGCCCAGAGATTCAGAGTTTTCTAGAACACCCAAATGCATATATTTGCATGATTAAACTTTAGCAAACCAGGATGTGCAGTATTCTAGGCAGAGTCTGAGATACACAGCGGCAGGTGTGGCTGTGAATTTCTCTTGACAACTAAGAAGCCAGGGCAAGGAGAAAATCTAGGGTTGTATCTCTCAACCCCACAAGGTCCCCTTGGGCTTGGGACATGCAGTTTGAGTCTGAGAAATCTTTAGGAAAGTGGTCACAGTCACCACCAGCACCCCAAGTCAGGGGTGCACCTCCCTTGGAGGAAGACTGTCTGACCTGGAGATACAACAAGTAGCTTGACTGGGGAAAAAGAAGTGAGTTCCAGGCAGAGAGGACAGGAAGACAAGGGTGTGAGGTCACCATTCCTGAGATATGCTCAGGGTGGTAAAATGATACATCATACACAGATAGAATCAGTAGGTCAAAGCATTGGACCACACTGAAGAGGATTTGGGAAAGTGATGCTGGTGGCACATCAAATATAGACACTTGGGTTGAATGCAATTTTCTATTATTTAAGAAAATTCCACTGATGTCCTTTGTCCTGGATGTGCTCTATAACCATCTGTCACTGTCTCCTCATTTGACTCTCAACAAGTCCAGTGATGGGCTGCTGCTACCACCAGGTAGCAAAAGGTAAAAATGAAACAAAGGAAAACCAAAACCAAGTCTGTGTGTATAATCCCCCTCAGGAGTCAGCTGAGACAGCGCACTGGTGTCAGGACCTGCTGGAGCACCGGGCCCCCAGCCCCCTCCTCTTCAGTGTATCACACCAGGCCTGGGAGCTGGAACTCTCCCAAAGGAAGTGGCATCTGAGAATGCTTTGAGTGAAAGCAGTGTGCCCATGCAAGGCGTGTCTTATGGGGGTTTCTCTGGGAATATGGTGGAGGACAGACTGGAGACATGGAAGCAGAAGCAAAGATAAGAGATAATTCCAAGTCTGCATTTGTGAAGGTCTAGAGAAAAGCAGTAACAATGAGTTCAGAAAAGGAAGGAGCGGGGTGCATATCAATGGTATATGGTGGCAGGATACAGACAGAAAAAATGGAAGGATTCAAATAGCATCAAGGTACAGGAGACAGTGCCATGTGGGTGAAGACAGATTGTACAAAATGTGGAGACCTCCTAGGGCTTCCTCCTGGCCTCCTCCTCTACCTCATCCTCCTTCTTACCTTCTTATCTCATCATAGTTCTTTGGGAGAATTCCTGAGGTGGAATTCACATCACATAATATTAGCCAGTTTTAGGTGAACAATTCAGTGCATTTAATCAACTCATGAGGTCAAACAACCACTAGTTCTCAACTAGTGGTTCCAGAACATTTCCATCACTCCAGAGTAAAACCCATCTCATTAAGCTCATTCCTCTCCCTCTCCCTCTCCCTCTCCCTCTCTCTCTTTCTCTCCCTTTCTCTC